>CAWUFW010024350.1:0-61899 GCA_963921515.1 Calotriton arnoldi | reverse complement strand
GACAGTGATGTATGACTTAGCAGTCATGCCTCCGCCATGGCATGTGTCTACTTATTGGTGATCCTGCAGGGGAGTGACATGTGCTACATGCACACCATTGTGGCGATGGCTATCAGGACATGGGTGCATCATGGTGTCTGTCGCTTGGTATGCATCACATGCATATCCTATTTGACTCTGGGCGTCCCTTTCATCCGGAAACCTGTACTGACTCAGTGGCAAGAGTTGTGATGTGTGCATGTCCACATGCTACACCGTGTCCTCTGCACTGTCCAACTACTGTGTAGTTGGTGCATGTGTCCACACTGGGGTGTTGCTATCCAACAGACACCATACAGATGGGTGCAAGGCCATGTGGGATGTGAGTGCCATGGTTGGCATCAGACTGACAATTGGCTTCTCCTGTTCAGTTAGGGCACTTTTAGCAATGTACAACTAATGATGCCAGGGCTTGCTCTGTAATGTGCTGTGCTCACAGTGGTGTGTGCGTTTGGTGCAGGTGACTGATGTCTGTCTGTTTCCCCATTGTTTGCAGATACATCCACGGCCACGGAAGGGGACAGCTCCACGGACCAGGAGGAGCCGGAGAGCCAGACTGGGTCAGCAGCCGAGGAGTGGTCGGAGGGACCCAGTGGCACGGAGGGCGAGGGGAGCCACACAGAGGAGTCCTCAGCACCATCCACCTCAGCTGAGGACCAGAGCAACTCGGAGGATGACTCCCTTATGGAGGCGGGTGTCAGCAGACACCACACCCCAGCTAGTGTTGCTGTCCCCGCCACCACCAGAACCACCACCGCCCTCCCATCGGCTCCCATTCCCCAGGTCCGTGGAGGCTCCCATGTTCGGGAGCGTGTCTCCTTTGTGCCAGGCACCGCACCCCCTGCCCCTGTGTCCCCTGATGCCCTGAGTGAGGAGTCTGTGTACCTCCTTCGCCAGCTCCATGTAGGGCAGACAGCCATGCTGAGTGTCCTCCATGCGCACACCGCTCTGTTGACTCAGCTGGTGTCGTTCATGGAGGGCATCTCATCGGGCATGTCTGACCTACAGAGGGGCAATAGGTCCATGGACTCCTCCCTGACGGCAGCAGTGTCCCTCCTCAGACAGTCCCTCACCCCTCCTGCCTCTGCTCCATCCACACTCCCCAGCACCTTACCCGTCCCAAGCACACACACACCGGCACAGGCACACACCAGCACACACACATCCAGCACACAGACACACACGCCACAAACAAAACGCACACGCACGCACAGTCAGGGGACTGAAACCAGACTCACAGGGGATGGGGCCCTGGAACACACACACGCATCCACGAGCACTGTGCAGTCCTCAGTTGCCTCTCCCTCCAAAACACCCTCCCTTGCCTCACCTGCAACCCCAAAGACCCAGCGGCTCTTCCTCAGTGACCTCGGCCTCTTTCCCTCCGATCCAGCTGATACAGCATTCAGGGGAAGAGGAAGCCCACCCACACGGAGCAGAGTGCCCCTCGCCCCCGGACACCCTCCCCCAGGCGCAGACAGACTGAGGCCCCCACCCGCAAGTCCCCCGGAGTCGTAAGAGCAAGACCCCGCCGCCGAACTGCAGCTCAGGCACCAGGTCTCCTTCCTCCATCCCTCAGGCCCCCACTCCACAGGTGCCCCCACCACACCCTGCCCCAGGTTCCCCCACCCACAGATATACCATCCCCAAGAGGATCCGGCCTTCTCCCCCTGCCACTTGCTCTCCCGGCACCACACCCCCGCTGCGCTTGTCTGTGCCACTGATGTGGTGAGGGTGTCCTCCCCTCTGTCCAGCCCACCTTGCCTGTTCCCCATTCTCCTCCCCTGGTGGTAGGCAGTGCAGTGGAGTCCACTACCACCCTGTCTGACTTGGGCACTGCAGTGGCGGACCTGTCCACTCCATCTGCAGGGTCCACTGCAGTCGTGCCGGCACCCACAACATCTGAGTCATGCCCCCAGTTGTGCCGGCACACACCATGTCAGGCACCTCCACTGCAGTTGTCAGTGGCTCTCCAGCACCCACCACCCCTTCCCTGCTTCCTCCTGGTGAGCCCTGATCCTGTCCCTGCGGTGCCTGGCCTGCCCCCGGTTGCCCCTCCTAGTGGATTGTCCCTGGTTTTGTGCAGGCATGCGTAGGGTGACATCTGCCACTGTCACCCTGTTTGGACTTTGACAATGGACTGGCCATTGGCCTTTGTGTTTTTCTGGACTTTGTTTTCATTACACACATATGCTGAATAAAGCAACTTTCTGTTCTCTAGTGCTTATGCTTCTGATGTACATGTTGTTGATGATGCCAACCATGCCCTTGCTGCAGTGATGGTGATATTTGGTCTCATGATAATGAAGTGTTACTGTGCAGGAACCCATGTGGTCCAGGGGGAATGTGTCCTATCCTGTGGTGTACCCATGTCATCCATAGCAGCATCTGAGGGTGTCATGTGTTCAGTATTTGGCAATGGGATTTCCTACTTAGATTAGCTATTTCACATCTGTGGCTTCCACCCCTGCACATCTGTTGTGCCTGCCATTGTTCAATTTGTCTACTTCCCTGACCGTGTGGCCATCTCCACTGGACATGCAGGTTTGGGCATCAATGGGGAAGGACTCATCTGTGTTGTCAGTGCAACATTGCTATACAAGTGTGTTGGATCTGTGCTGATGATTACGTTGGCACTTCCATGACCAGGCTGATGTGACAGGAGCCCTCATTTGGTGCTAATTGTTGATTGTGTGACCAAGTGCTCAGCTGACATGATGGGGCCCTACTGAGGCAACATATGGCACAGCTTTCCTCACACAGGAGTGGAGTCCCCTCATGGCAGTGTGTACTCCTGTGACATTCCCTGCGCCCAAGGTGTGTGTTGTATGTGCATGTCTGTGTGTTCACTTCCGTTTAGCTGTGCATGCTGTGATCCCTAGTGTTGTACCTGTTTGTGATGCTTGCTGAGTTGACCTATGTTCCCCCAAAGTCTTCTCCCTGGGTTCTCTGTGATGTGGGTGCATGGCACATTACTGGTCATCAGGGTGTCACCCATAGGTGTGTTTGCTGTCAGGGCTGAGTTTGTGTGCAGACGCAGATGGGTCACAGTCAGGTTTCCCCTTGGCACTTGTTGTTTGCCCCTGTCATGTGATTTCCAGTTTGTGTTATCTTTCAGTGATTGTGACACGTTGTGTGTGTGACTGCTGGCACTCCTCAGGGTCCGGGCTGCAATGTTGGTTGTTGTCTATGTGTGTTCTTTGTGGGTGACCTTGGCTTCTTCATTGGTGTGTGACTGTGGCTGGGATCCCATTGGTTGGTGTGGTATTGCCGTCATGTCCATGTACAGCGTAGTGTGCAGTGTGTCAGACATTCAGGAGTCTTGTTGAGTGGCCATGTGTGATGTGTTTCGTTCAAAATGTGCTTCAGCTATGGACCCCACACTTACCTTTTGGTCACTGTGGTGATGGGGTGTTAGACCCCATTGCCACAATGTTCAAAATGTGCTTCAGCTATGGACCCCACACTTACATTTTGGTCACTGTGATGATGGGGGTTTGGACCCCATTGCCACACTGTTCAAAATGTGCTTCAGCTATGGACCCCACACTTACCTTTTGGTCACTGTGATGATGGGGGTTTGGACCCCATTGCCACAATGGTCATGGCCTGCTTGCATTGTGGGGGCCACACACATATATGTGTGGCACATGTGCTAGGGGGTCACATTGTATGTTCAAAGTCATGTTCAGTGTTGTAGGCATTTGACACAGTCTACACACGCTTGTCATGGTGTTGGGGGATGTCTTTTTCTTGCATTCCCTAGGTTGTGGTGTGCTGGTTGTGTCATGCAATGTCCATCCTATGAGTGGGTGTGGTGTTGGTGGTAGGCATCCAGCCCCCCATGGGTAGAGGTGGTAGTAGTGACAGGCATCCAGCCCCCCCTGGGTGAGGGTGGTAGTAGTGGTAGGCATCCAGCCCCCCCTGGGTGAGGGTGGTAGTAGTGGTAGGCATCCAGCCCCCCCTGGGTGAGGGTGGTAGTAGTGGTAGGCATCAGGCCCCCCCTGGCAAAGGGTGGTAGTAGTGGTAGGCATCTGGCACCCCCATGGCTAAGGGTGGTAGTGGTGGTGGGCATCTGGCACCCCCTGGCTAAGGGTGGTAGTGGTGGTTGGCATCCAGCCCCCTGGCTTAGGGTGGTAGTAGTGGTAGGCATCTGGCACCCCCTGGCTAAGGGTGGTAGTAGTGGTAGGCATCCAGCCCCCCTGGGTGAGGGTGGTAGTAGTGGTAGGCATCCAGCCCCCCTGGCTAAGGGTGGTAGTAGTGGTAGGCATCTGGCACCCCCATGGCTAAGGGTGGTAGTGGTGGTGGGCATCTGGCACCCCCTGGCTAAGGGTGGTAGTGGTGGTTGGCATCCAGCCCCCTGGCTTAGGGTGGTAGTAGTGGTAGGCATCTGGCACCCCCTGGCTAAGGGTGGTAGTAGTGGTAGGCATCCAGCCCCCTGGCTAAGGGTGGTAGTAGTGGTAGGCATCTGGCACCCCCATGGCTAAGGGTGGTAGTGGTGGTGGGCATCTGGCACCACCCTGGCTAAGGGTGGTAGTGGTGGTTGGCATCCAGCCCCCTGGCTTGGGGTGGTAGTAGTGGTAGGCATCTGGCACCCCCTGGCTAAGGGTGGTAGTAGTGGTAGGCATCCAGCCCCCCTGGGTGAGGGTGGTAGTAGTGGTAGGCATCCAGCCCCCTGGGTAAGGGTGGTAGTGGTGGTGGGCATCTGGCACCCCCTGGCTAAGGGTGGTAGTAGTGGTAGGCATCCAGCCCCCCTGGGTGAGGGTGGTAGTAGTGGTAGGCATCCAGCCCCCTGGCTAAGGGTGGTAGTAGTGGTAGGCATCTGGCACCCCCATGGCTAAGGGTGGTAGTGGTGGTGGGCATCTGGCACCACCCTGGCTAAGGGTGGTAGTGGTGGTTGGCATCCAGCCCCCTGGCTTAGGGTGGTAGTAGTGGTAGGCATCTGGCACCCCCTGGCTAAGGGTGGTAGTAGTGGTAGGCATCCAGCCCCCCGGCTAAGGGTGGTAGTAGTGGTAGGCATCTGGCACCCCCATGGCTAAGGGTGGTAGTGGTGGTGGGCATCTGGCACCACCCTGGCTAAGGGTGGTAGTGGTGGTTGGCATCCAGCCCCCCTGGCTTAGGGTGGTAGTAGTGGTAGGCATCTGGCACCCCCCTGGCTAAGGGTGGTAGTAGTGGTAGGCATCCAGCCCCCCCTGCCTAAGGGTGGTAGTGGTGGTTGGCATCCAGCCCCCCTGGCTTAGGGTGGTAGTAGTGGTAGGCATCTGGCACCCCCATGGCTAAGGGTGGTAGTAGTGGTAGGCATCTGGCACCACCCTGGCTACGGGTGGTAGTGGTGGTTGGCATCCAGCTCCCCTGGCTTGGGGTGGTAGTAGTGGTAGGCATCTGGCACCCCCCTGGCTAAGGGTGGTAGTAGTGGTAGGCATCCAGCCCCCCCTGGCTAAGGGTGGTAGTATTGGTAGGCATCTGGCACCCCCATGGCTAAGGGTGGTAGTGGTGGTGGGCATCTGGCACCACCCTGGCTAAGGGTGGTAGTGGTGGTTGGCATCCAGCCCCCCTGGCTTAGGGTGGTAGTAGTGGTAGGCATCTGGCACCCCCCTGGCTAAGGGTGGTAGTAGTGGTAGGCATCCAGCCCCCCCTGGGTGAGGGTGGTAGTAGTGGTAGGCATCCAGCCCCCCCTGGGTAAGGGTGGTAGTGGTGGTAGGCATCTGGCACCCCCCTGGCTAAGGGTGGTAGTGGTGGTTGGCATCCGGCCCCCCATGGGTAGGGGTGGTGGTGCGCATTCAGGCCCCTGTGCGCATATGTGGCATTGGTGATGGGCATCCCGCCCCTATGGTGCTGCTGTTGCTGGTGTAAGTAAATTCTGCATCCCTCTGTGTGTGTGTGATGTGTCGTGTACGTGTTGTATGTGTTTTGTGGTTGGTGTCTGACTTACCTTCTGCGCCGTACGCGTCCGTGCCTGTTCCGGTAGTAAATGTAGAATATTGGTATGATCGGGACGAAGGGATTCATGGTTGGTTCGTGTCGTTCGTCCTTCTCGTTGCTTCGCGTTGTCCTCGTCGCTCGCGTCGTCCTCGTCGCTGGTGTGTTCGTCTCGTAGCCGTGGATTGTGTTGTGGCGCGAATCGGAGCTTATGTGCGCCTCTCCCGGATGCTTTGACGTGCCGTGCGTAGCGACGGGTTCGGCGCGTACGGAAAGCGCATCGTACTTGTTCGGCCGGACGGAGCTGCATTTTCCCTTCCGTGCGACTCGATTCAGCGTTTCCGGATTCGCCTCGGTCGAAGAACAGGACCTGGATTGGGTGAGTATGACTCGGCCGGATTCTGTGCTGTTGTGCGCATCGTACTTACTCGTTCGGTATGATGTACGGTTCGGTCGGGAAACAGGCGTTCGCATGGCTTTTTTCCCGATTGAATGGTATTGGGTGCGCCTCCGACCGAGATCGGAATCGGCCCCTTAGTGTTATTTCGTAAGCCAATTCAGCCTTTATTATGCGTGCAAAAACGGAGATTAAAAAGTCGCGGTGTCATCACTCCGATACAAGTACAATTATTATTGGTCGATTTGAAGTTTATAAAAAAACAAAGTGTACTTAAAATATTAATTATGATGCCCCCCCACCTAGCTTTTCAAGTTGCATTGTTCACAAATTGCATTTTACTCTTGCTCATTAGGTAGATCGTCCGAGCCCAGAAGGGTGTTCCCTTCTCCTTCTTCTCCTTTTTATAAAAGTGCTGTGTATGGAATTTCGATCACAAAGTAAGTTGTAATCAATTTACTTTCAAGGTGGTTTTATGGGTAAATCCAGACAAATAGGTAATACGTCTCTTCTTTTGTTTTACTTCGGTTCTGATTACAGATTTGTTGATATACAGCGGAAATTGAAAAAATAGCAATTAGTTTGGTTTTGATATGTATGCGGCAAAAAGTTCGAGCGTGCACGAATTGAGTAGTATGTTTGGTAACACAATCCCCGTTTTTCTTTTTCTTTTTTAGCGTTTGCTCATATTCCAGGTCCTGAGGATAACCCACAAATAAAAATCTGGGTTTGAAACGCGTAGACCATTTGGTTGTGTCCAGACAAGTTCTTATTTAAGTGCTATATCGGGTCGCTATTGTCATTTGTCAAATTAAGGAAATTGATTTCTTCTCCTTGACCTGAATACAATACTGTTTGGCCAATCTTTGTTCCCCTTGGTTAGATAGTTGCACAAAAACTAAGTGGTGTATCCATGTTTTTTTTCAACACTTCCTTAGGGTGTTTTCCTTTTTCTTCTTCTTTTCTTTAATGATGGATGGAATTTGAGCTTGTTTTCACTTTATTAATTGTTTTATGAATGTACAGTATTTTTGTATAAGTCAATATTTGTATATATATTTGTTAATGTTTTGTGGTCCTAAGTAATGTTGTAAATATCCATGATAAGAATAACATGAATTAATTTTCTAAAAAACAAATTCTTCTTTTCAAAAAAACCAAAAAAGGAATCAAAAGAAAATAAAAACATTTAATTTGTTTTCACCCCACGTTGCGTGTCTTGTGTGGTGGGTATGAGTGAAATGAAAAGAGCATCAGTACTGGCAATCACGTTGTTATATTGAGGTTGGATGAAGTGGCTTAAGGGGTGGTTAGATCTTACTAAGGTCGAACGATATAGACAAAGGCAACAGAGGGTCCAAGCGCAGAGGAAAACACGTTATGACAAAAAACATGGGGTCAAAGACATTTGATTTGAAGTGGGGTACCTGGTTAAGGTCAAGACACCCACAGGCAGAGCGATGTGGTCGGGTTTCAAAGAACCCATGAGAATTGTTAAACTATTCAGGAATGCATTGAAAACTCATGACGTCATAATTTGGAATGTGGGAAGAGTAGCAAAATATTTTGATCCCAAAGTAGAGGGACCTGTACCTGAGGAGTAGGGAATAGTTAAGAATAAGACCCTCACTGCACCAACCACTGAGAAGGTCAGGGCCCCCATTAGGTCTAGCGGAAGGAGAATATGCCATCCAAGTTTTCTCAAAGATTACATGGTAGACACATTTTGAATTTTTTCTTACTGTGTATTCAATCATATTTGTTCTCTGTTTTTCCAATCTCCTTTGCAGGTTCTGCGTTCAGTTTATTGTATGATTATCACCTCATTTTACCCTTAATCCTTCCTTTTCCCCCTCAAGCGCTTTTATTGTAAATGAGGGAGATGTGTGGTACCTCCGGCCTGGGGGAGCTAGCCTCTCCTTCATCCACTTTTCCCTCCCCTCTCTACTTTGTTTGGTTCCTTTCTCCTGCTTGCCTGGGGGCTTGTGCTTCCCCTGGAATATTGAGTGAGCAGGATTCTATGTGAAGCGGCTGGGTCTGTCAAACGGAGATTCCTACGAGCTGTGACTGAGGCGTTTTATATCTCCAGCTTCTAATAAACATCTTCATGTTTAATTCTCGCTCCTGCTTGGATTTCTTCAGATGTTACATACTCCTATCACAGATCGATGTATTCATTAGAATCAAATCATTTGCAAATTTTGGATATGAGGTTTGGAATAGAATGTGTGTGTTCTTGTAATCAGATTTAAATATTTCCATAGTACTTTTCTTTGTTGGCAGGACATATCATAAACCGGGGCAAAAGTGAGGCGCTTCCCATGTCCAGATTTATTACACCTGCATCCGTTATGCATCATAACTTTAAATGGAAGGAGGAGAAACCTAATACTTAGATGTTCTAATCAATAGAGGCCTAGAATGAAAGACTGATGACAGCCTGTACCCACAACAGCTTGTGATGACAATAAATGATTATGCATGTTGGTCCCAACAATATCGGTGATCATTGGGCAGGATGCAGTTCATTAAGGCGTCATGGGGCCATGATTTAATTAAGCCCTGGACATGTTACTGCTGACAGTACCAATGCTCTGTGACATTGACCATGGCACCAAATCCTTTATCTAGGAGAAACAAGGGGCCACATGTAAATACTTCTAATCTTTTACAGATAGATGCTCAGGAGGGTGGAATCTACTACCTTTGAAATCCTAGTAGCAGGCACTCACACCTCTCACAGATAGCATATTTGCTCCCCCAATACAAGGAAATCCCATTGTGGGTGTCTCTGGAGAAGACAACAATCAATGGCCTAAGAGGTCTTGCCTCACTGCATGCCTCTAATGTACCATCCCTACGATCCAGTAACCCAGTATTTCAAAAGCAATGTGGGTGTGGAAATCAGTCCATAAGGACCTGATAATAGATCCTAATCTTCACACACATGTTCCTATCTGGCACAACCCAGCCATTCATGTAAGAATTTTACTATCTACTGGGAAGCCTGGGCCAATGCAGATCTCCCCACACTAGATCATTTGAAGAACCGATGGGGAAATAAGACTGTTTCATTTACTACAAAGTGGATTTCATTTGAGTAGATTCCAACAATGGCAACATATGCAACTCACACACTGCCTTAGGAGAAGACATGGAACTTCCTGATGCCCTGACAGGATTTCTGAGAAGATGGGGAAAACACAGAGTAAATAAATACTTCTCTAATTCAATAAGGAAGTATCTACATTGCACATGACAAGGACTTCTTGATAATAAATTTAACACAAAAGACTTGTCCTAAAATCATGGAACCACATAACGCATGCATCAGTGAAGCTCACTTTTAACTCAGTCAGTATAAAATACTTCCAAATTGACACCACTGAAGTTACACACAGCCTAATAAACGAGTTACTTTCTACGTCAGAGATGTACACACCCAAAAGTGATGAACTGGACACGTTACAATGCAAACTTTTACAAAGCATGCCTTTACAATGCGGTTTTTACCTCGCAACATCCTTTAAAATGCATGATTTTACAACGCATGCCATCACAACGCATTTTTAAAAACTACACTTACAACGCATTTCATTACAACACATACCATTACAACGCATATCATTACAACGCATAATACTTTTAGGGCAACAGTAGTGTAAGTGTTGGATAGCGTAGGGGTAAAAATTACTATTCCCACTCCAGTGAGTGCAACAGTAGGGTAAGTGGTGGATAGTGTAGGGGTAAAAATTACTATTCCCACTCCAGTGAGTGCAACAGTAGGGTAAGTGTTGGATAGTGTAGGGGTAAGACTTACTGTTCCCCATTACTTACCTTATAATGCAATGTAGTGGCATGCGTTGTAGTGGCATGCGTTGTAGTGACATGCGTTGTAATGGCATGCGTTTGTAGCGACGAAGAAGAAGTCCGGAGACGGTATGATGAAGAATCCTGGCTTCGTTTATTTAACAGGATACAATCAGATACAGAGTATCAGGACCCACAGCAAGGAAACTGCTCCGAGCGAAGGGCAAGCACAGAATGAATCATTCAAAGGGTAAGATTCTAGAAGGTAGAAAGGCGGAAAAGAATGGAGAGAATTAAAGGGAAAGAAGCAGAAAGAAGTAAAGAGAAAAGAAGAGACAAGATAGGAGAAATAGGATATTACAACATTGTAGTGACATGCGTTGTAATGGCTGTGTTGTAATGGCATGCGATGTAAAGGCAGTTGCATTGTAATGACTGCGTTGTAATGGTTGTTTCCCAAAGTGACCAGCTACACATACTGTTATCCAGTTCCACAATATGAAACATGCTGATTAGATTCACTGAGTGTTCTTTGAAACCATCTAACAGATTACAGCACTTCTTTTATGCTGGACACCTCCTTACGTCATGAAGAGTGGCTGCCAACGTGTCCATACTGAGGCGACGGCACTTCCTGACAAACCAAAACACTGGAAAATGTTAACTGAAATGAGCAGGATGGCAACCGGTTAGCAGATCATCAACACGCTTTGGGTTTAGATGACATGTTCCTGCTCATGAACATCAGTGTTAGCCCTGATAATTGAGAATAACATACTAGGCAATGGCGCTTTCCCTTCGCCACTCTTTTATCTACAGCCTCTGACCCACCTCAGCAGACTGAGAATCGCTGAATGCTACAGGTGCCTCGGGCTGTGGATCTTTAATAAATATATTGCTAGTTATAGATGACATTATTACAGTAAACAGTGGTTGAGGGCAGAGTGAGAGGTGTATGCGTGCAAGGGACGTGGGGCATATTTACAAGCCCCTATCGCCACAGGAACGTCACCCTTCGTGATGTTCCTGTGGCGATATGTGCTTCACCTTATTTACTTAACGTAGCTTAACTCCGCCTTGTAAATAAGGCCCCCTTTCACGCTGTACCCAGCGTGAAAGGGGAGGGCAATGGGTGTTGCGGGGGGCGTTCCACCGCAACACCCATTGATTTTGACGCTGCACCCTATTTCCAAGAGCACCGTAAATAGACGGCAGCGCCAAAATAAGACCAGGGAAAACCTGGTCTTAAACAGGAGAAACGAGGAGAAATGCTTTATTTCTCCTTGTTTTTGCTGTTTCCATGTGTGCTGCGTTGTGCAGCACTCATAGAACAGCAACAGGCCATTGATTGCTTATGTGCAGGAAGGTGACTCTTCCTGCACATAAACAATCTTTTTTTTAAAATGACATTTTGCATGAAGCAGCACACATAAAAGTTACAAAACACCATATAAAGATTGTTTATGTACAGGAAAGGACACCTTCCTGTTCATAAACAATCTTCCCCTCAATGCAGACACCTTTGCACTATAGTGCAAGGCTCCCTGAGTTGGGGCTAGGCTGCTAAATTTAGCGCCTGCGCATGAAACGCAGGGCTGCACCATATTCTTGTAAATATGGTGCAGCCCTGCGTTTCAGAAGTGGCGGAGCATAGCGTTAAGCCAAGGAGGCTGCCGCCACGCTCCGCCACTTCGTTGTACATATGCCCCATGCTGAGTGAATACAGGGTAAGTGCAGGGTGAGTGGAAGGGAATAGGGGCAAGGTGCACGGCTTGTGAGTGTAGGGTGAGAAGTAAGTGGTGTGCCTGTGTGATTGTAGAATGAACGTAGTGTCTTTATAAGTGCAGGATGGGAGCTGTACACTTGTGAAAGCAGAGTGAGTCATATGTTTTCGTAAGTAGAGCCTGCAGCACACTAAAGCCAGACCTAATGACATTGCCAGTGCTTGTTTTTATATTTTAGGGCCTTCTTGTTTTCTAACGTGGTAAGCAGGAGGGGAGGCTGATGACGACACCAGGACACGTTTGTAAATACGCAAGCCACAGAAGCTGGACCGTTCCTTGTCCCTTAATTATTATAACGTTTCCTTCACGTAGATTTGACCTTATAGAGAGTGAGATACCCCATATTAATTAGCTATATAACGAGCTGTAGGAATATTTAAGGGGGTTCCATGTGACATACATGTGTCAAGCCCCGCTCCCATCCCGCAAACGGTAAAAAACTTTGGCAAAGCCAAAAACGTCTCCGAGCCATACCTGTTGACTTTGTCAATGCATGTTTATTGAGAGTTACCTCAGCACGACTGGCACCACTGTGTCGCCTAGAACAAGAGTTTATTGATGCAGTAGATTTTAGTGTTTGCTGGAGATGCAAACCAAAACATTTCAGCAGGAGATATTTGCTTGGCTGACGGAAATGTTTTCCATTTCCACTCCACAAGGTTTGTTTGCGTTTGGCTAACCTGGGATTTGGCGACCAATGTCACCTGTCTCTGTCTTGAGAAATAAAAAGGTTTTCCCCAGGAACAGTTTGGAAGCCTAAACATAAAACAATAGCCCCGTGAGACAATTTATAGGCCATTTGCCGCAGTTTCCTGATGACGTGCTGGCTTTAAAAATAAAACTCTCTGTAGATTTGCCTGAAGACAGGCATATCATTAGTGATGCGTCACAAAGGATGTTTATTGTGCGCGCGCAGCAAATAAGACACAGGACTTGCCGTGGAACTCTCTGGAACCGGAAATGATGTTAAGAATTAATCAAAAAGACCGCAGCTGAGTGTCTGTGAATGTGGGTGGTAAGTTTAATAGAATCACAGTTTGTTTTTGCTATTTCAGAACCTTTATTCCATGTCTGAACTCGATTCCTGTACCATGCACTCACGCATTTACTTAACAAATGTGGTAATTCTTTCCTTGGGGAGAACACACTGTTTATGTGGGTGGAAGTTAGGGAACTTACTGTCCATAACATTTCAAACTACAGAGTAGTAAATGTCAGCGATCCAAGAAAAATGCAAAAAATTAAAAAAGAGTATATTCGTTTCATTGCTGAGAAGTGATCTATTGTGTTTGCCACATAAAAAAACATGCGAACAAGTACCAGCTTAAATTAAAGCGATAGCACCCCTATGTTCTTTATGTTGTTTGCAGTTGTTAGCGGGAACTCGACCCGAAGGTATTGGCGCACTTTACGTGACCATTACATTACACAGGGAAACCTTCATTTATTTGTAGGCAGGGGAGATAATGGGCCAGATGTATGACCATTCCATTTTGCAAGTCGCAAATTGCGACGTTTTGCGACTCACAATTTGTGAGCTCAAAATGGAATGTACAACAGTGTATCAGACACTGTTTGCGATTCCTAATGGGGTCGCAAATTACATGCCTCATCAATATTTATGAGGCTAGTCGCTATTTGGGGCCCATTAAGAATGGCTAGCACACTCAGGAATGGTGGCCTGGGGTCAGGGGGGGCGAGGTTCATCTATCGAGCAGTCCCTTTATTTTGTAAAACATTGGGAGGTAATTTAGTTGAAAGTGCTTAGAACAATCATCAGTGACGAATACCCCCAAATATCCAATTGGAGTCTGGGCTCTGACCTGTGAATGCCAAAGGACCGGGAGAGCATCAACAAGAGAATTGAAAAGCAGAACCTCAGTTTTCTTTAGATTAATCTTATAAAGCAATTGGATTAATCTAACACCTGCTAATATTGCCCGTTTCCGGCTTTAGATGCAGAATAAAATCATCTGCAAACATCTTAAACTTGCTCATTCTCAGGAGACAGGCCTCAATAGCCTGTGAAGCCCTAATCCTAATCGCAAGGGTCTCTATAAAAAATGTGAATAAAATAGGCGAAAGGGGGTACCCCTGACTGATCCCCTATTCATCACCACGGTGCCTGATAAATGGAAGTTAACAAAAAAATTAGCATTGGCCCCATGGTATGCATTTGACAGCATTCTGACAAAGTGAAGAGGAAAACCAAATCTTTACAGCCCAAAAAACAACACTACCCAGTTAACCATATCAAATGCTTTTTCAACATCAACCACAATAACTGCTGCATTTGTCTGGTAAGTCAATTGGCTGAAGTAGAAAGCCCGTATTTGCAGCCATCAGCTGCCGTGCCACAAAACCTGCCTAGTCACTATGAATTAAAACCTGGGCGAGCAGAGTGATAAGAGTTGCCCATAATTTCATAAAGAGCTTATAATAAGTGTTAAGCAAACTAATGTGCCTGTAAAAATTAACATCTTCAGAATTCTTGCCCTTGCCTGAGCCAGCGCATGCGCTGCTCTGGCGAGACATTTAGAGAGTGGGCTTTAAAAAGCCGACCACAGCTTTTTGTGTGGCCTAGAGCGTGCGGTTACGCGCACAATTACGAGCAGAGGCGCCATCTGGCTTTCCTCTCTCGTCATGGTGCGCACACACCACTCGCCAGACGTGCCTCCTTTTGTTTGTTTTTTTACTTGCAGTGCGAGGCGCGCGCGCTTGCTTTTTTAAACTTTCAGCGTGCGCGCTTGTTTGAGCATGGCTCCCACTTCCTAGCAGGCTTAACTCGTTTGTATGCAATTCAGGTTTCTTTTGCATTAAGGACCATGTGCGTGCAAAGTGTTGCAACACATGCAGAGTGTTTCAGCAACATCAAAAGTATGCCACAAAGTGATAATTTTTCTTTAGTCTTGTTATCATTGCAGCCACACCTCCAACTCCTTTGCTTGCTGCCCCCCCCTGTCCCTTATCCCTCCTGCCACGTTACTTTAACATGGCCTCAGATCTTGTATTCAGTGCGGCCGCACCTCCTCTGTACGGAAGCATTCCCCTTTCAACTTTGGAGTCGTAATTTTCCAGCAGTTTAACTCGGCATCTTTGTTTATTCCACAGGTTCTGCCTTAATTAGGCACAACTGTTTTGACCACTATGGGTACCGTGACTTGCGGCAAGTTGATTAATACAGCGCCGCTGACCTAATAAACATTTCTCTCAGGTGACAGGCGCAGCCTGAATTGTGCATTATTTATTGCTAATCTTTGTCAGGACGCGGCAGCGCACTTGAGGAATTCATGTGCATTGCCGTAGTGACCAAACGGAATCGGACTTATTTTAGGAGTACATGCTTTTTGCTGTAATGCCCTTATGTTGTTAAATGATAGGTTTGAAGGCACCCAGTTGACAAGTTGCACAAGTCATCGTTATAAAATGGCCACCCAGTTATCTGTCCAGGACCGGCATTGTCCCGTCTAGTCAGTCCTTCTTCTATGTTCCGATAAACTAACCCTACCCACTTACCCCTTGTTCTCCCTACAGTAATTGTATTTATATATAGTGTTTACTACCCCTGGCGGCATTGTAACAGCCCAGAACAGCGCTATAACAAAACATCCTAGAACCTCACTGTTATTCCGGCTGTAGGTTCCAAAAACAGCAGTGGACTACGTGTTCACTGACCTTGCACATACACTCCTCACATTGGCAACCGCCTGTCCCACAGTGACATTAAAACCGAGAGCCCCACACTGACAGCCTAGATTTCAACTATTGTTTTCCCTGCCCCCATCGCTTTTCATTGCGGCTTCGCGCATACCTACACTACACCTCAAACCAAAAGCATAAGTAAAGGACATTGCCATTTACAACACCAATAGCTCTAACTCTAGCAAATGCGAGACCTATTGGCATAGCCAATGCTTGTTTAAAAAGCTGACAATAGTTGATTCCTTAAAGTAAGAGAATACTTCACCCCCTTCTTTAGTGAAAGTAAATAATTCAGGCAAGAAAGGCAGCAGTTCAGTGGCAAAGGTTTTATAAAATCCATCTGGGAAGCCGTCATTGTCATAAGCCTTCCCATTAGGCATTGTGGCTAGAGCATCTTCGACCTCCTTAACCGAGACAGTGGCCATAAATTGCTCAGCCTGAGTATCTGAGAAGGACAGTATTCTAATAGGCTGAAAATATTGAGCTATATTGACTGAGAAGTTAAAAAGCTTGTTTTGCATGCATCCTTATAGCGTTGGACAAAGATCTGTGAAACTTGATCCTTATCTGAGACTAGATCTTCTGAAGCGGGATTCTTCAATTCCCTAACTATTAATTTCTTGTAAAGCAAAGAAATCCCTCAGGTTCAGCTTGGCCTTTTCATAGGCCGATGAGTATCTACTTAATTGTGATCTGTGGTCTACTGCTGATTGTTGACACTCCCTGTGTTGATTTGCCTGGTAGGCTATGATTCGTCCCCTGGCTGTGGCCTTAAAAGCTTCCCATCTGGAAAACCAGAAAGTGATTTCCAATCTACTTGAAAACATTTCTGAATAAATTGCCTCATATCAATGAGCCATTCTTGATCTGATAATAACGAGCGGTCCAGCTGCCACCTGGGCCTATCCCTCTGAGTTGTCTGAGCCTCTATGATAACTGAAACATGAGAGTGATCAGACATGGAACAAACCCAAAAATCAGAACCTGGCATTTTTATTTAATGATTGAGTAAAAAAAATCGATAAGGGAAGCGGTGTGGTGCCGGCATGAAAAACAGGAGAATTGTTAATTATCCAGGTGATCAGACCTCCCAGGGTCCACTAGGTGAAAATCGCCCTTGAGGGTATTGATAACCTTTTTAGTTCGAGGTTTTAGTTGTTGTTTTGTTAAATTAAAGGTATCATAGGTGAGCTCCTGTATGTAATTAAAATCCCCACCCAAGATAATCAGCTCAACTACTCCCATAGCATTCTTATATCTGCAACAGAGGTTCAGTCTCATCTATCACTGGGGCATAATAATTTACTAAATTCAAGGGGAGCCCATTAGCCATGGCCTTTACCCAAAGCCCTTGACCCTGTGGGTCTCTGATTATGTCGCTAAACACCCGACCCAAAACTCTGCCAAAATAGATCGAAACACCTCTCACTGCATGACCAGCTGAGGCGAACAAAACATGGGAATAGTGCCTTGGTATAAGGACCTACCAGAAGTTGACCTTAAGACGAGTCTCTTGTAAAAAAAAAACTTCAGTGAGGAAAGAACCAGCCATCTCATCAAAGCCCCATATTTGTGTCTATTAACCATCCCATTTGCATTGCATGAAAATATTCTAACTCTGACCCATTTTCAGAAATAATTCATACCCCTCAGACTTATCCAGTGGGAACATACAAGAAATCTGCTCATGTTTTGATGTATGTGCCCACTCCCCACCCCTATACCATGCCCTGTGACCTACAATTGCCCCCTAAAAAAACATAAAGTAAATGAAACACACAGAAAAAAACAACCCCCAGTGAGAGGGGAAGTGCCCCCAGTACCACTCCTAGAGTGCGCCTAAGTAAACTGGGTGCCATGACACTGCACCCTTTTGCACCCACACCCCGCCTCCTCACACCCTCATCAAGCCTGTAATTTCATAGATAACAAGAAAAGTTTTAGGAGGATATATCTCTCTGACTTACTTGTCAGTATAGGTAGGTAGCATAGGTTGCTGTATAGAGTGACACATGACTGAAATTGCAGAAGGAAACAGATGACTCAATGCTAGGGGGTTGTGAGTGACTCAAATGCACAAGAAGAAGTGCACTATTTTATGAGCATGGCAGAGTTTAAGCCGAAGCACGGCCGAACAAGCCCAGTGGCCATAACTACGCCCCTTGGCACGTGAGTATTTGTCATAGTTCTCCAAACTCAGCTTAGAATTAGATTATAATTAGATTCTTGGCTTTTGTTTTCCCTGCTGGGCCACTTTAATTACTCTGCTGACAAGCTGGAGGATCAAAGGCCTCCCACGCAATAGAGCTATTTGGAATGTCTCTGATACACCCTAAAGGGTCGATTGGATTCTGCATATAATAATGACTTTTAACAGTGCACCTGGCTTGGGATGGTCATCCGTACAGAGTTAGGGGAGGACAGCCAAACCTCAGGAGCCGATCACAGGAGAGGTTCCACATTGATGGTTTGAAGAAAAAGACATGTCAGTGGCGGCAGATAGAAGCAGGAGTTAGGCTCTCAGGAAAGCCTTTTGAAAAACCATTTCAAGTCACCATTTTGAAGTGTCCCAAAATGCTGTACAGGAGGGTTGGGACAGGATTGGAATGATGATGTGTCATGGTAGAATTAGAAAGAGAGGCATATCTTTGTAGACTGTTATGGGAATTGCAAAAATTGTGCAACTGAAAACAACTGCTCTCCCCAACATTTTTGATCAAAACTGAAATTGCAAGATTGAGCTTTAGTTATTAGATATTGAAATGTCCGAAAAAGTTGTCTAAAACAGCAGGATTTTCATTTCTTGGAGAAATTCCAGTACAAAGCCTGAGGCCAAACATTAGATCATTAGTGTTTGGACATCATTGCAACCCATTGGCATGTCCACAATGCCATGTGAAAACCCAGTCACAACAGGTCTTTGCATAATGAATACAAGGAGCTATTAGAACTGAGATACTGCCAAAAACACATTGTCACCTACAAATTATGAATGACTCTTTCATTACATCAATGTGTGCATTGTCTCCATGTTATCTTGCAATTGAACTGTAAATGGCAAATTACACTGCTGGGTCCCCATCAACATATACTACATACTTGGCCCTCCCTACTCTCCTGATAGATCTCTGTCTTAGTATGTGACCAGCCAAGTTCAAGTTCAGCACTGATTAAAAGAAATACCTCTGTGATACCTGTGTCCCTATTATTAAAATCCATATACTAGAATAGATGTACGACAGATGAAGGGTGAATCTGGCCTCATAATTCCAGGCTGTGCACCAAGAAGAGACCCTTTCAATTTAATTTCCTTCTCCATGCTGGAGTGCTGCCATTCACTGAAAGATCAGCTAATTGTTGATAAACATGAGTGGATCTTAGATCACTGACCCCCAAAGTTACTTCTTAAAAGTCCTCTTGATGCCCATCTCACAGAGGTTTGTGCCCTATCAATCTGTGCATTCCATGAACTAGCAGCACCCACTCCAATGCCCAAATAATCCTTAGAAATTACTTGGAAAAGTTGGGCTTTGGGCTGTGATTACCTGCTGGCACTCTTAAAGGTAGTCTCAGGGAATTATGCTCTAAACTCTGGGTCGGTCTTTGAGACTGAATGCAACAAAAGTAGAATTCACACTGACAGGAAGTGTTCTCCAAAGTTACACCTTCAAGATTTTCACCATGGACCACTAAGGTGTGGGGTCACTTGTCTCATTACAACATGCATCACAGTATGCAAACTGAATGAGAATGTAAGGCAGATTCACTCACTTGCTAAATGGGTCTGGTCTGAAGAAGAAACCCCGGGGCATATTTATGTAGCTTTCACGTAGGGCAGCACAGCGCAGAAAGCCACCTTGCTGCACTGCTTGAAAAGCAAAGGGCAGGAATGTGCCATATTTAACATAATAAAACACTTTACTGTCCTTGCCTTTTGCTGCTGTCCTTTTGGCACCATGTGGCAAGGGTGCCTGCATCGTAAGTAAGATAGTTTTTCTGCACAAAAACAAACCTCAGAGGTATTTACCTTTTTCAAGGTGTACTGCAGAATGCAGCACACATAGAAAGAGGAAGTAACAAGGAGAAATAAAGATATTTCTTGTCGTTACGCCTCCCCTTGAAAGTCATGACATTTTGACACATTCAAAGGTTTACCAGGGTTGGTAAATATGGGAAAGTGACAAAATCCGTGGGTGGATGCATGCTAATACCCATGCTCCAGCCACGGAATGCCTCCAGGGGGCAGACTAACGCAATGCAGTGATTTGCGCTATGTTGCGTTACTCTAGATTTATCAAGCCACGTAGGGTCACGTGAGGTGGCCTTACGTGGCTTGATAAATCTAACTAAAACATTATGTCGCTGTTTAGTCCCATTGCATGGCGCAAGGGTGATAGAACTCTTTAATAAATATTCTCCACGGTCTATAGATATTGGTATGAAACTTTATGACCTTTGAATTATGTATATTACTCATTACTATGCATTACTTTGCACTTCATTTTTGTTTCTTCTAATCTGAGCAACAGGGAAATCAGGAAGTAGAAGTTCCCGAGGTCTTTGGCAGCAGGACAGTGATCGTTTTCTTATTAATTTTGCCACCTGTTTCTGGAGGCGTGACAGGACAAGAAGAATAAAAGCCACTAGCTGGTGGTGTGACATCATAGAACCATAGACTTGTCTTCGTCTGCCCAACAGACGCTTGAAGTGGTATTTAGTGGACCTTCGGTAAGTTTAAAGAAATGGAGTTTATTTTGGGTATTTATCACTTTTTCTTTGTCTTCATTTTTAGTCCATTGCTAGAGCTACTAAAAGGGTTGTCCAGTGTGATTAGGGAATATGTATATATATAGATGAAGAGAAGAGAGGGAAAGTGAGGAGGACATATGTGTTGACCCATTGCTTTGACCAACTTACTCATAGAATCACAAATCCAAAGTCATGATGTGTAAACTATGAAAGTTCTCTATGTAGCATCAATTTAAGTCATGTTCAAGTATACCACATAATGCTACAAAGCAAGGAATTACTGCACCCACAAAATACAGAACAAAATTGAGGTGTAAAGTGAATGTCAGGTGACGTCAACCAATTTGAACTAGCAGATGCTCCTGAGTGCCACAAAAAGTATACAAAACAGTGATAGATGGAATGCTTGAATTAATCTCAGCTACTGGTCTGCACCCTAATCCACCGTGAGTTTGCACACTATGCCACCTTAGTTTGTATGTATGTATGTATTTAAGCTTATAGAGCGTGCGGCTACCCCCAACGGAGGTGTCCCGGCGCTAGCGGAGACAGAAAAAAAGGTGAAGGTGAGATATCGTGAGCTGCAGTGTACTAACTAAGGAAGGCTAAAGAGCCAGGTCTTCAGGACTTTCCGGAAAGTGGATTCTGAGTTGGCCTTTCTGATGTGTTCAGGCATGGAGTTCCACAAGGTCGTGGTTTTGACGGGGAAGGAACGTCCCCCTAGTCTGGCTTTTGAAAAACGGGGGGTGACAAGGCGTTCAAGATGGTTTGACCTTAGGGTCCTTGTCTGATGGTATTTACGAATTCTCTTCCTTAGATATTGAGGACCAATATCGTTGTTTTGTCCTGTAGGCCAGGGTCAGTGCCTTGAATTCTGTCCTCCTTCTGACGGGCAGCCAGAGGAGGCTATGTAAGTGAGGGGATATGTGATGCCATAGCGGGACGTTTCTGATAAGCCTGGCGGCCGCGTTCTGTACAGTTTGCAATTTCCTGATCAGGTATGCTGGCAGACCCAAGTACAAGCTGTTAGCGTAATCCAGCTGTGACGTGATCAACGCATGAACTACTGTTTCCCTGCAGTCCATGGGTAGGAAGTGAAGGAATCTCCATAGGGCCTTCATTTTCCAAAAGCAGGACGAGGATACATGGCGTATCTGGGTCTTGCATGACAAGGTGGTATCAAATTTGAACCCCAGATTCCTTGCCGAAGGGACAGGGAGGGGGGGGGGATTGAGCTCTGCGGGCCACCAGAGGTCGGATAGAGGGGGGGACGGCTGGTTGAAGAACAGTACCTCTGTTTTATCCGTATTTAACTTTAGGCAATTATCAGTCATCCATGCTGAAATGTCCATAAGACACTGCCTAAAATGTATAATTGCGGCCTCAGAGCAGTCCTGGAAAGAAAACATAAGCTGCGTGTCATCAGCGTGCAAGATAACATCTACACCGTGTTGTTCTACCAGAGGGGCAAGGGGGGCAAGGTAGACATTAAAAAGGGTCGGGCTAAGGGCCGAACCCTGAGGAACTCCACAGATCAGGGGGCGAGAAGAGGAAGTGTAGGGATGCAACCGTATTCTCTGGGAGCGGCCTTCTAAAAAGGATCTAAACCAGGCTAAGGTGGTCCCTATCACTCCCAGCTGTCTAAGCCTCTCTAAGAGGATCTTATGAGACACTGTGTCAAATGCTGCAGACAGATCCAGCAGCAACAGCATTGCATAGCTCCCCTTATCCATTGTCTCCCGGACAGTTTCTGCTACTTCGAGTAGTGCTGTCTCAGTGCTGTATCCCGCTCTGAATCCGGACTGAGAGTCATGGAGTAGTTTATTGGATTCAAGAAACATGGTAGCTGTTTCTGCACTTCTTTTTCGAGCATCTTTGCTGGTGCTGGCAGAAGGGAGATGGGTCTAACATTTTTCAGTATTGCTGGATCTGCATTCTCCTTCTTGAGAATCGGTTGAACAAAAGCGGTTTTCCAGATGGATGGATAAGAGCCAGTTTCCAGAGAAGTGTTCCATAGCTGGTTTAGAGCAGGGTTGAGAAGTGGGCCTAACAATTTGAAAAACCTGGCCGGGCATGGGTCAATTGGAGATCCAGATTTAGTTTTTTTCCAACTGCCTGAGAGACGTATCTAGGTGAAAAGGGCTAAATTCTGACCATGAATATGTCGGGGAGGGGAAAGACAGTGGTATGTTTGATGGTTCCGTCTCTGGAAAAACGGCATAAATGTCTTGGATCTTCTCCTGAAAGAAGACCGAGAGATCTTCACAAAGAATGGCAGAGGGGACTATTTTGCTTTTCATTGTCTCTGGTTTAATGAACCCTTCGCCAATTTTAAAAACTTCCTTAATGGAGTTGTCGGCTGATTTGATTTGATTGGTAATGTGGTCCCTTATGGTATTGCGTTTTAATTTGTGAAATTGTTTTAGTGCTGTTCTGTAAGTATTTTTCACCTCAAGATTGTAGGTTTTGCGCCAGATCCGTTCAAGTTTCTTGCAGCTGCTTTTTTCTGAACGGAGTTCTGGCGTGAACCAAGGGGCAGAGGGTTTATTCCTGGCCAGTTTCATACCTTTCATAGGAGCTATTTTATCTAGGGCCGCAGTGACCCAGTGATTGAAGATTACGGCGTCACTATTAGGTTCTCCAGTAGGTAGCATAGGAGTATTTATTAATACTGGGCCTAGTGCTTCGGGGGTAACTTTCCTCCAATTTCTTCTAACTTCATGCTCGGGTTTCCTAACGCTGTGGTTTATGGTGGTGGTTAGATAGAAAGGAATGAGACTGTGGTCTGACCATGTGAGGGGAATTGGTGCCTCTGTTGTTAGGGTGGGTATATTCGTAAAGATGAGATCCAGAGTGTGGCCTGCCAAGTGTGTGGGCACATAGACCAATTGCTTAAGGTTCAATCCCTTAAATGTCTCCGCTAGTTGGGTGGTAAGGGACATAGATCATTGAACATATGGACATTGAAGTCACCCAAAACTATGAAGTTTGTATATTTCAGTGAGAGATCAGCAATCCGATCGAATATTTCCCATAGCTCAGCGGGTTTGGATGCTGGTGGCCCGTAGATCAGCATTGCAGCAATGGTAAGAATAGGGGAAATTGTGACATTGAAGGACATTGCTTCCATCAGGTCTGTGTGTTCGACTCTTTTGTGCGAAATCTCCCAATCGTTTCTTATGATCACTGCAATTCCACCTCCACTCTGTTACCCCCCCCCGGTTTTCCGTAACTATTTTGTAGCTCTTTGGGATAGCCAGCATAATATCGGGGTTAGTGCTCTCTCTCAACCAAGTTTCTGTAAGGAAGATGAGATCCCAGGCATTTGACTCAAGCAGTAGCCAAATATTATCTGCGTGCTTGGGAAGAGATCTGCAGTTAATTAAACAGGCTTTGATTTTAATGGTAGGTCTATTGCTGGAGGTCCATATCTCTGAAGGTGTGGCTCCTTCAATGGCCTTGCTCTTTTTTCCCAGGACCTCTTTATTAAACTTAAAAGAGCAGGACTTGCATTTTAATCCCTGGTCGTGTAGCTCCTGTTCCAGTGAACAGGGGTCAAAACACATTGGCCTAGGGCAGGCCTTTGATTTAAACTCAAGGATTTCTACTCTAGACAACGTTATTCTTGTGTCCGTTTGAAAATGAGCAGCGTGGCTGATGCTGGTCGCGGGCCGGAAGCGGACGGGCTTGCCTTAGGTGCGCCAGTGGCGCGCCCTCTGCACGCGCCCACTGGCCCATCCGCTGATATGGGAGAGCGTGGGAGTAGCTCCGCCCCTTCTCAGCACAAAATAGTATCAGCTGGTTTGACCCCGAACTCCACGCAAAAGGCACAAGCCGCGGTGGACCAGAGCAGGGGACAGATGTAACAGTGCTGTGCAAATAAGCAAAATGTGACTGAAGTAAGTAATTTAATTTAAAAGCATACAATGGTTAAAAAGCGCTATTTCCTGATCGTGGTCTCAGCAACTTAGAAATTGCTTCCTTATGCATACGCAGCAGTTAAGGCTCTAACAGCCCTTTCCCGAACCGCTGCGTGTCCGCTGGCCCATCCGCTGATATGGGAGAGTGTGGGAGTAGCTCCGCCCCTTCTCAGCACGAAATAGTATCAGCTGGTTTGACCCCGCCCTCCAAGCAAACGGCACAAGCCGCGGTGGACCAGAGCAGGGGACAGATGCAACAGTGCTGTGCAAATGAGCAAAATGTGACTGAAGTAAGTAATTTAGTTTAAAAGCATACAATGGTTAAAAAGCGCTATTTCCTGATCGTGGTCTCAGCAACTTAGAAATTGCTTCCTTACGCATACGCGGCACTTAAGGCACTAACAGCCCTTTCCCACTCCGCTGCGCGTCTGCTGGCCCATCCGCTGATATGGAAGAGCATGGGAGTAGCTCCACCCCTTCTCAGCGTGAAATAGTATCAGCTGGTTTGACCCTGCCCTCCACGCAAACGGCACAAGCCGCGTGGTTTGAACCCATCTATATGCAAATCAGTCTTGACCCCTCTCCAATCGGAACTGTCCCACCCAAATTGCCAAGCCAGGTCCTCCCTGAAAAGGAACACAAGCAACCCAGGACCAGTTTCGCCCTAGTTATGGGGTCATCTGCTCAGCACAGCTTGGGCATGGCTGAGAGCCATGCTAACCCCATGCTAGGCTAAGCCGATGGTTGTACACAATGTGGGGTTGCCCAACCTTGAGGGTTTGGATGCAGGGCCAGGCCAAAGGCCAGGCTGTGCTGCCAACCCCAAGCCACACACGGCCTTCACCATGGGTTTGGCTATGCTGAGGTTGGATGCAGAGACTGGCAGCAGGCATTCAACTTGCTGGTTCCATGGTGGCTCCGTGGAGGATCTGCATCTCTAGATCTATTTAATATTTTTTTCTTTAATAACTCCAAAACTGCTGAACAGATTTACACCAAACTACAAAAGGCACTCTGTCTGGACCAAGATCTAGCTTGCTGCCAAATTTAGTGTAATTCCGTTTAGAGGTTCAGGATGTAGTTGTGTTTGAAATTTCTATGGTAAATTGCATGGGTAAAAGCAGTTTGAGACCCCCCTTTTTCTCGGCCCCATGCTTTAAAAATCACCCTGACACTTTCTGGACAACAGCTGGAGAGAGTGGAAACTAGTTTTGAAAAGTTTGTGAAAATACGTCAAACTGCTTTAAAGTTATTAGCAAAAATAAGCCACTATTCCCCCAAAAACCTAGGGCCTGATTTAGATTTTGGCTAATGGGTTACTCTGTCACAACTGTGACACATATCCAGTCTGACAAAATATAAATCCCATCAGATATAATGGGAATTGTATTTCGGCGGATGGGATATCCGCCACCGTTGTGATGTAGTAACCTGTCTGCCAACATCTAAATCAGGTCCTAAGTCCTAACTATAGCTACCTACTCCAGCGCCTTGAGACCCGTAAGGGTGAGTAGCTGCGCTATATAAAAACGGACTTACATTTACATTTTTACTGGTGTCCATGAGTATATATTATGTATTTATATGGCAATGACCAGTAGGTAGTTATAGTTAGGATGTGGTTTCCATAGGAAGAGAGTTTTTTGTTTTGCCAATAACTTTGGTGCCGTTTGTCGAATATTCACGAAAGTTTCAGAACTATTGGGGCAGTCGCTTCAGCTGCTGTCTTGAAAATGTTGTGGTGATCTGTCAAGTGGGGGCTGAGAAAAAAGGGGGTCCCAAAACACTTTTCTCTAAGTTGAATTCAATGTGAAATTTTAGACATGGCTACAGCCCAAACTGCTGAACTGAATTATACCAAAATTGGCAGTAAGGTAGCACTTGGTCCAGAAAGCAACCTTTTTGTTAAATAGTATAAATCCATTCAGTAGTTGCTGAGAAATGTAAAGATTTCTCAAATATACAACTGTGGCCGTGGTGAATCCACAACACCTTATGATCTCGTTCCTAAGATGTGATTGGCTGGCAACACTTTAAACCAGGAAGTGACTCGTTGTACCAAGTCACAAGAAAAAACATTTAAAAAAAAGAAAAGGGGGCAGGTTAGAAACACCCTGACGCCCTAGGCCTCTTTAGGAGAGTCCCACAGGGACCCACAGTGGCAAAAAAAGCATGTTTTAAAGAAATTTAAGCAGGATTGTGGTGGGTCTGTGAATCCCTCCGAAAATTGATTAGGCTCCTGGGTAGGCTAGGTCGCATGGCCAAGTAAAAATAATGATGGGGGGGCTGCACAGGCCCCCTTGCAGCACCAGGGATCACCACCTCCTCAGGGCTATATTGAATTATAATGTGTGGGGGACTGCCATCTCCCTGGGGGTAATTCACTTAAATGTGGGGAGCCATGCGGCACCCTCGCTGCCCCTGGGACTGACACCTCCCGGGGCACACACTTTATCATAAAAAGTGAGGGGGGGCCTATGCCGTCCCCAGCAGCCTCGGGGACATCACCTCCCTGGGGCACAAATGGAATCACTAAGAAGGTCCGTTGCGGACCTCCGGCCTGGGGACCTCCACCTCCCTGGGGAAAATTTAGTCAAAGGAGTGGGGGCCGCTTGTCCCCTCTCCAGGAGCCCTAGATGGCCCTGGTGAGCACCACCCCCAGGGCCGGTACCAGCAATGTCCCAGGGTGCCCACCCCCTGGACATTGCAGTATGCTATGACTTGGATGGAGCACTATTTAACTATAACATAGGGAAGAACACACCCATACACCTTTCTGGTTCATTCTCAGAGAGTACTTCAGTGAGAGAAGGTGTCTGGATTTATCTGGTGACATTTTAATGGCACTCCAAATAGCAGAACAATAGAACAACAACAACAACAGGGAAAAACCAGCAACAGCAGGAAAACTAGGAAGTCTAGGAACTGTTACAGAGCTTCATCGACCAACTTCATGGTGGGCTGAGGGAGTACCTCTGTGATCCTTGGAGCTGCTCCCCAGCAAAGTGATGGAATCGGGTGAGTGCCTCCTGCAGTGATCACTGCACAATGGGAACCGGCAGCACAGAGGGTCCTGTTGGCAGACTGAGGGATTCCCTTCATGCCCCCTGAATCAGCACCCGAGGAGTACGTAGAGCAGGTGAGTGCTTCCTCTCTCCCCGCCCGTCTTGTCACGGAGTCCAGAACTGTCTCCTACCAGAGGCTTATCCCTTGTGAGAGCTGCTGGCGGGCTGATCGAGTGAAAGGGTTGGTGCCACTTCCTCTCGCTTCTCTGATGCTCTCAACGCTTCTCTCTCTCTTCCCCACCAGCTCACGGCTCGTCGCTTCCCTGCCTCCTTGAGGCATTCTGGCAATGACCAACAGAGAGGTTGCAAGGTTTCACTTGGCAGAGGTGAGCCTGTGAAATTCCATCCAGGCTTCTACATAGGTCTGAGCATGGAAGTATGAATTAGGCAAAAATGAAAAAAGGAGAAAGTCTTAGGTATCAAGATGTGAAACTTAGAGATTGATCATCCCAATCGCCTGAGTGTTGTGAAGCCCAAAAATCATACTACCATTTTAACTTGGTAACACATAGTTCAATCAGACAATTCACACAAGATGGCGCCCTCCTGCGGTATGAGCTGAAAAAAAGAATACATTCTTCCCTAGAAACAAATAGAGGACTGCTACTAATATCAAAAACCCTGCAAAACTAGCGTCCATCTTTAAAAGGCACATCAGTCATTGGCAGACCCTCATACTTAACCCACTACGACTGTCCTAGACAACTTGGAAAGAGCTCCTGACTAGAAGAATACTTTATTCCCCACAGATCAAAATTATCACTAACAGAAGTTCTAACACAAATAATCTGGTCTAAACTAATCACTTATTCCTTCATTTTCCTACAATTATAGAAGGGGTTTCGGAAGCACCATCCATGAGCTTTCACAATCCCAGGAGGTTCCTCCCTGCAATAAATAATGGACAAAAAACTGGAACTGTCGGCCCATAATGCATTTTCTATAAAATACCCCCAACCTTTCCAAAAACGCATCAAAAAAACTCAAACACCAGTTACTCAAATCCCATCCAGAAACTCTTATTTCAGACCATTATTTTTGTACCACCAAGGGAACCCAAACTTATGACCTTATATTTCATACAAAACGAAGAGCCCAATGGAGATTTTTTTTTTCCATGTTAAGCATCACAGACACCAGAAAAACACCTCAGAATATTGCTCTCTCCCTCTTCCTTCTGCAATGTAAATGCTACCATATCCATTTATAATAATGGAATTATAAAAATACAGGCCTCAAATTAAAATTTAACCTTAATCAACAAAATCTTCCCTATTCTAAAAAAGGGGGTTTACAACAAGTCCATTCTTCCCACCCAAAATCGCCCTAAAGCTCTTGATGAAACACCCACATTCTCCTCAACGCACATGTCTATTACTATCTCAGTCAACCCACTTCTGGTCACAAGTATTACCTACCCACCCTCGCTACCACCACTCTCACTCCAGAACCATTTTCTCAATCAGAGATTGAGAACCCTACTAGGAATAGGCGACCAAATTCATCTACTCCCTCCCCTAATATCAAAAGTTACATAGACCCCGATTTCATGGAACTTCCTCCCCCCACTCACCCCCTCCCACTCACCCCAGGGCGCACCAATGAGAGTCCACCAATCACTCCCTCATCGATTACCCATACAAGGAACAATAATGTACACAAACCTATATCTCCTCAACAAATCAACCTTAAATCACCCAGATCCTCTAACCATTTCACCATTTCACTACCAACCTTACACCACCTCCCATCACTTCCAATCTTCCTCATACATATCCACAACAAAACAGTCCAGCTAATAATGACCCCCTCTCAACATGGCGTCCCTTATGACATCACCCCAGTCCCGGACCTCCTAACGTAACCCACTGCTACCCGTAAACCTGATTACTGAGTAATGCGATTCAATGAGATTGATCATTGCCTAAAACATGTTAAGGAGGATCTTTAGAGACTTACGTCCATCACATCTGATCTGCGGCTCCCTCAGAGTTCAAATAGCAACATGATAACCAGAACTGAATCCCTCACAGACATCCCCCCACTCTATGTCCCACACACAGCTAATCTGTGATCGGAAACTACACCTTACCCTAATGATGCTTCTCGCCCAAAGAGATCAAATTAAGATATATCAAGCAATGAGATCCATGAACTCCTCCTCTCTTATCAGTCCGAAAAGAATACTAACAATTCCGATCAAAATCAAATTCAAACAATCCAAACAACCCCTTTCAGAAAACCGAGCTACAACCACAAAGGAATAAACAAGATTAACCTCAAGCGCAACATTTTGTCACAGATGGCCTCTCATCATAATATTAAGCAGCTGAAATGCAGTCTCCTCAATTGCAGATCAGCAAATAAACACGCAGCAGATATCTATGACCTCATTCTCTCACACAAGTTCGACATAGTTATCCTCATGGAAGCGTGGTTAAACAACTCATCTCATCCAATCATAGATCTATAAGTCCCACCTAGTCACAAGATCATTCGACTATATAGACCCAAGAAAACGGGGGGTGGAATAGCATGCATCTACCACAATACTCTTTCAGTACGCCAATTGGAAACAATAGCTGTAACCACATCTTAGCATCAACATCTCATGTAACAACAAATCCATTTGTAAATTACATGCCTTCTATCACGCTCCAGGTGATAACTCTTTGTTCATTGAATAAATCATGGCAATCATCACAATGAATGACAAACTTCAAGGAGCCCAGATCATCCTGGGCGACTTTAATCTACATTGGAATGACCTCAATGACCACTCAGTGAATAGCCTAAAATCTTGCCTATTAAACCATGAGTTGTCCCAAATTTGTGACAGGCCAACACACAACAAGGGTGAGACTCTAAACCTCATCATCTCAAAGATGGACACTAATTCCTGAGAGTCTATTAGCCCAGTGACTGGACAATTATCGCATCACCTTCCTCATCAATTTAAAGGCGATCACAAAGAATGGCCAGCCGAAGAAAATAAAACATTGGAAAAGGAATCTTAATATAAACCACAATGAACTAACTACCCTATGCAATAACACCTTGATCCCACAGACCAACATGGATGATGTCAATGACCTCACAGATTTCTACAATACTTCCATATTGGAAATCATGGACTCCGTCGTGCCCCTTCAACAGAAAAATATTTCCAATAAAAACTCAAAGCCCTGGTTCAACGACTACTTGAACACAGAAAGACGTAATCTAAGAACTGCAGAAAGAGCTTAGAGATCCTCCCCACCCCTGGAATTGCTAAAACGCTTAAGAACAATGAGGAACACATACAATAGAAGAATAAGACAATTGAAAGCTATTTTTTTTAGAGCACAGCTTGACCAAGCCAGAAATAGGCCGAAATATTATTCGAACTAGCCAAGCAGCAATCACGTAACATATCCAACTCGTTAGCCTCTGGATCCAGCACCCTTACAAATTGCGAAGACATGGCCACCTTCTTCAAGGAAAAAAACACAAAGATAGAGAACAAGCTTCAACTAGAAAAGGAACTACTAGCGGCTACCCCATTCAGTTTCTCATACACCTCCCAATTAATGGATGGGGATGAACTATCATGGCCCCCTCCAAAAACAATGCCTCTCCCCACTAAGTGAACATGACATGTACAACATTCTTTCTTCCTTAAACCCATCTAACCACTTTATGGACCCTCTACCTCCTCGCATATTCAAAGAGATCAAAACCTGTGTTCTCTCCCTATGGACCAAGATTGTAAACGCCTCATTACGTCAAGGCACTATCCCTGACTGCCTAAAAGTAGGACAAGTAATACCCATTTAAAAAAACCTATGGCAGACTGCTCTGATCCTAACAACTTCGGACATATCTCCAACATCTCTACTCTGGCAAAGCTCTTAGAAAAATGTGTCCAGAGTCAACTCTGCAATCACATAGACAAATATCAACTCCTCGATCAACACCAATCAGGCTTCCGTCAAGATCACAGCACTGAATCTGCACTTACTCATATAGTTGATGACATACTAAAAATGCTGGATCAAAATGAATCATGCCTACTAATATTGCTTGATTTATCGGCTGCCTTCGACACCATCAAACACGATCATCTATTGAACTTACTGGAACAAAGGATGGGCTTATCAGGGGTCATATTAAAATGGTTCTCTTCATTCCTCCAAAACAGATCCCTAAGACTCAAAATTAATCAATCTCTGTCTAAGTCCCAAGCGATCACTCTTGGAGTCCCTCAAGGATCAGCTCTCTCACCCATTCTCTTTAACCTATTCCTGGAACCACTGTCTTACCTCCTAAAATCTTCTAACATCCAATACCATATGTACGCTGATGACACTCAGCTGTATCTCAAAATCACCTCCTCAGAGGACATTATATCCCTCAATTCCATCTTACAAAATACGCACCTCTGGTTCACGGTTAACCATCTCAAACTCAACGCTGCCAAAACCGAATTTCTTCTCATCTCTCCACCGAACTACGGTCCCAAGATTGATCTATGGTTGAAACATCTTACAGCCCTCAATTGCTCTCCCCATATCATAGACTCTGCCAGATCCTCAGGTATTACATTAGACAGACACCTAAATATGCAGGATCACATCAGTGCAGCCACCACAGGAACAAACTACCAACTGAGCATTCTGCGGAAACTTAAACCCTACCTTCCACATGAAGACCTAAAACAAGCGGTCCAAGCTCTAGTATTACCCAGACTGGATTATGGTAGTGCCACACTATGTGGCTATCCCCGATACAATTTTGCCCCTCAAAGAGCATTCCTCAAAGCAGCAGCAAGACTTGTCCACGGAACTAAAAGAAACACACACATCTCACCGACTCTAAAATCCTTAAACTGGCTACCGTATGAAGGAAAAATCCAACTGAAAATTGCTTGTATGATGCATAAAGCATTACATTTCAATATCCCCTGTTATCTGGCTCAAAAGCTAGAAAAATCAGGCGGCAGCAGATCCTCACGAAGTGCGCTCACCTTGCTTCTGAAACACCAACGAACTCACAAAAAGAAAACGGGTGCTAGAGCATTCTTGGTTATTGCACGCAAGATATGGAACTCTCTACCACCGGATGTGCGCCTAATCTCCTCCACCTCCTCCTTCAAAAAAGAAGCCAAATCTTTTCTACTGAATACATTTTTACCCTAAGACAATACATCAGCGACATTGAAAATGTATAGCTACCATACTCTTATGGGGATTGACCTTCCTATTACTGACTTTTTCAAGACCAATCCTTGTTACCCTATTTTACTTTCTTATTTGTTTGGTTCTCACCTATGTGTTTCCTGTTTACCAGGCCAAGTGTTACTCAACTTCTCGTCATGTAAAGCGCTCTGATACCCACTAGGGTCATGTTCGCGCTATACAAAACTTTATAAATAAAATAAATGAAATAAACTACATTCTGAAGACTTTAAAGATGAGGGGCTTCCACAGAAAAAAAGCAGCACTGCGTGGGAGTTCTTCACAATTCCTTCTGGAGAATACAAAACTGCAGCAAAAATTGTGCAATGCACAATTTGTGAGAAGAAGTTGTCAAGAGGTACAAATAAAAAATGCTTTACCATCTGAAAACTTTCCAAAACAATCGATTAAAAGCTACGAAGAGAGAACAAGAGACTGAACGCCCATCTACATTTTTTGCATCAACAACTGGACAAAGAGTGCCTTCTGCAGTTCAACAACAGTCTCAAGACATCGCACCTGATTGCAGTCAGATGGCTACTTATTCTATGGACTGTGGTGTTGTGGTTAGTGCTGGTGAGCAGAGTATAACATCTTTGAGCAACAGTTGCAAGACTCACAAATGTTGATTTTGTCTTTGGGTCCTTGCAGTAGTCTTCTTCAAGTTTTTACAATGCCAATTGCAGTTAATTTTTGCTTCAAAAAAGAAAAAAAATAATAAGTTGAAAAATCACAAAAAAAACAAAACCTCCCCCCTAAACAAATGTTTTACAGTTATGAAAAAAAACTGGAATGAATGAACATGTGTGCAAGTATGTGTATGATGTGTGCAATAGTGGAGAATAAATGGATGCAAGAGTGGTACATGGATAATGGAATGAGTGTATGGGTAGTGCCTGAGTGAATAGATGAGTGCATGGGTAGTCCATGAGTGAATGGATGACTACATGAGTAGTACTTGAGTGAATGGATGAGTGCATGGGTAGTGCGTGAGTGATTGTATATGTGCATGGTTAGTGTCTGGGTGATTGCATAGTGCATGGGTAGTGCCTGTGTGAATGGATGAGTGTAAAGATAGTACCTGGGTGATTGGATAAGTGATGGTTAGTGCCTGGGTGAATGGATGAGTGCATAGGTAGTGCGTGAGTGAATGGATGAGTGTAAGGGTAGTGCCTGGGTCATTGGATGGGTGCATGGGTAATGCCTGAGTGAATGGATGACAGTATTTGTGTTGCCTGAGTGAATGGATAAGTGCAAGGATAGTGCCTGGGTGATTGTATGAGTGTATGGGTAGTGCCTGAGTGATTGGATGAGTGCATGGGCACTGCCTGAGTGACTGGATGTGTGCAAGGAAAAGCACCTGGTTGATTGGATGAGTGCATGGGTACCGCCTCATTGAATGGATGAGTGAAAGGGTATTGCATGAGTGATTGGATAAGTGCATGGATAGTCCCTTGGTGATTGGGTGAGTGCATGGATAGTGCCTGGGTGATTGGATGATTGCATGGATACTGCCTGAGTGATTGGATGAGTGCATGAGTAGTGCCTGGGTAAGTGGATGAGTGCATGGGTAGTACCTCAGTAAATGAATGAGTGCAAGGGTTGTGCCTGGGTTATTGGATGAGTGCATAGGTACTGCATTGGTAATTCGATGAGTGCATGGGTAGTGCCTGGTTGATTGCATGGCTGCATGAGTAGTGCCTAAGTGAATGGATGAGTGCATGGCAACTGTCTGAGTAAATGGATGAGTGTATAGGTCATGCCTGAGTGAATGGATAAGTGCAAGGTTAATGACTGGGTTGTTGTTTGAGTGAATTTATACGGCCTGAGTGTTTGGGTCAGTATATGTTTAGTGCCTGAGTGATTGGATGACTACATGGGTACTGCCTGGGTGACTGAATGTGTGCAAGAGTAGCACCTGAATGATTGTATGAATGAATGGGCACCACCTCATTGAATGGATGAGAGCATGAGTAGTGCCTGGGTCAGTGGATGACTGCATGGGTAGTGCCCCAGTGAATGGATGAGTGCATTGGTAGTGCCTGGGTGATTGGATGAGTGCATGAGTAGTGTCTAAGTGAATGGATGAGTGCCAGGGTAGTGCCTGGATAATTGGATGAGTGCATGGGTACTGCCTGGGTGATTGAATCAGTGCATGGGTACTGCTTGACTTACAGGATCAGTGCAAGAGTAGCACCTGGGTGAGTGGATGAGTGCATGAATAGCACCTCATTGAATGGATGAGTGCATGGGTAGTGCCTGTTGATAGCATGACTGCATGGGTAGTACCTGAGTGAATGGATGAGTGTATTGGTACTGATTGGGTAATTGAATTAGTGCATGGGTAGTGTCTAGTTGATTGAGTGCGTGGGTAGCACCTGGGTGACTGCATGAGTCAAGAGTAGCACATGGGTGATTGGATGAGTGCATGAATAGTGCATGGATAATTGGGTGAGTGCATGGATTTTGCCTGGGTAAATTGATGAGTGCATGGGTACTGCCTGTGTGAATGGATGAGTGCATGGGTACTGCCTGTGTGAATGGATGAGTGCATGAGTAGTGCCTGGGTGAGTGGATGAGTGCATGGGTGGTGCCTCCGTGAATGAATGAGTGCAAGGGTTGTGCCTGGGTGATTGTATGAGTGCATGGGTAGTGCCAGCATGATTAGATAAGAGTATGGGTAGTGCCTGAGTGATAGGATGAGTGCATGAGTAGTGTCTAAGTGAATGGATGAGTGCATAGGTACTGCATTGGTGGTTGGATGAGTGCATGGGTAGTGCCTGTGTGAATGGATGAGTGCATGGCAACTGCCTGAGTGAATGGATGAGTAATAGGTAGCGCCTGAGTAAATGGATGAGTACAAGGTTAGTATCTGGGTAATTGTGTGAGTGCACAGAAAGTGCCTGCTTGATTGGATGAGTGTATGGGTAGTGCATGAGTGACTGGATGAGTGCAAGGGTTGTGCCTGGGTGATTGGATGAGTGCATAGGTACTGCATTGGTGATTGGCTGAGTGCATGGCAACTCTCTGAGTGAATGGATGAGTGCATAGGTAGTGCCTGAGTCAATGGATGAGTGAAAGGTTAGTGTCTGGGTGATTGTGTGAGTGAATGGATAGTGCTCGAATGAATGGATGAGTGTATGTGTAGTGCCTGAGTGATTGGATGACTACATGGGTACTGCCTGGGTGACTGGATGTGTGCAAGAGTAGCGCCTGAATGATTAGATGAGTGCAGGGGTACCGCCTCATTGAATGGATGAGAGCATGAGTAGTGCCTGGGTAAGTGGATGACTGCATGAGTAGTGCCTTCGTGAATGGATGAGTCCATTGGTAGTGCCTGGGTGATTGGATGAGTGCATGGGTAGTGCCTGAGTGTTTGTATTAGTGCATGGGTACTGCTTGTGTGACAGGATGAGTGCAAGAGTAGCACCTGGGTGAGTGGATGAGTGCATGGATAGCACCTCATTGAATGGATGAGTGCATGGGTAGTGCCTGCTTGATAGCATGACTGCATGGGTAGTACCTGAGTAAATGGATGAGTGTATTGGTACTGATTGGGTAATTGAATTAGTGCATGGGTAGTGTCTAGTTGATTGTATGAGTGTGTGAGCAGCACCTGGGTGACTGGATGAGTCAAGAGTAGCAACTGGGTGATTGTATGAGTGCATGGATAGTGCATGGCTAATTGGGTGAGTGCATGGATATTCCCTGGGTAAATTGATGATTGCATGGGTACTGCCTGAGTGAATGTATGAGTGCATGAGTAGTGCCTGGGCAAGTGGATGAATGCATGGGTAGTGCCTCAGGGAATGAATGAGTGCAAGGGTTGTGCCTGGGTGATTGGATGAGTGCATGGGTAGTGCCAGCATGATTGGATGACTGCATGGGTAGTGCCTGAGTGAATGGATGAGTGCATGGCAACTGCCTGAGTGAATGAATGAGTCATAGGTAGCGCCTGAGTAAATGGATGAGTACAAGGTTAGTATCTGGGTGATTGTGTGAGTGCATAGAAAGTGCCTGCTTGATTGGATGAGTGTATGGGTAGTGCATGAGTGACTGGATGTGTGCAAGGGTTGTGCCTGGGTGATTGGATAAGTGCATAGGTACTGAATTGGTGATTGGATGAGTGCATGGCAACTCTCTGAGTGAATGGATGAGTGCATAGGTAGTGCCTGAGTCAATGGATGAGTGCAAGGTTAGTGTCTGGGTGATTGTGTGAGTGAATGGATAGTGCCCAAGTGATTGGATGAGTGTATGTGTAGTGCCTGAGTGATTGGATGACTACATGGATACTGCTTGGGTGACTAGAAGTGTGCAAGAGTAGCGCTTGAATGATTAGATGAGTGCATGGGTACCGCCTCTTTGAATGGATGAGAGCATGAGTAGGGCCTGGGTGAGTGGATGACTGCATGGGTAGTGCCTCAGTGAATAGATGAGTGCATTGGTTGTGCCTGGGTGATTGGATGAGTGCATGGGTAGTGCCTGAGTATTTGTATTAGTGCATGAGTAGTATCTAAGTGAATGGATGAGTGCCAGGGTAGTGCCTGGGTAATTGGATGAGTGAATGGGTACTGCCTGGGTGATTTTATAAGTGCATGGGTAGTGCCTGGTTGATTGCATGACTGCATGGGTAGTGCTTGAATGAATGGATGTGTGCAGGGGTACTGCTTGGATGATTAGATTAGTGCATGGGAAGTGCTTGTTTGATTGTATGAGTGTGTGGGTAGTGCCTGATTAAATGGATGAGTGGCAAGGTAGTGCCTGGGTGATTGTATGAGTACATGGATGGTGCCTAGGTGATTGGGTGAGTGCGTAGATAGTGCCTGAGTGAATGAGTACATGAGTACTGCTTCGGTGATATGATTAGTGCATGGGTAGTGCCTGGTTGATTGCATGAGTGCGTGGACAGTACCTGAGTGACTGGATGAGTGCAAGAGTAGCACCTGGGTGATTGGATGAGAGCCTACATAGCGCCTCATTGAATGGATGAGTGCAAGGGTAGTGCCTGAGTGATTGGATGAGTGCAAGGGTAGTGCCTGGTTATTTGCATGACTGCATGGGTAGTGCCTGAGTGAATGGATGAGTGCATGGGTACTGCTTGGGTGATTGGATTAGTGCATGAGTAGTGCTTGGTTGATTGGATGTGTGCATGGGTAGTGCCTGGGTAGATGGTTAACTGCATGGGTAGTGCCTAAGTAAATGGATGAGTGTAAGGATAGTGCGTGGGTGATTGGGTGATTGCATGGATAGTGCATGGGTGAGTGGATGACTGCATGGGTAGTACCTCAGTGTATGGATGAGTGCATTGGTAGTGCCTGAGATTTTGCATTAGTGCATGAGTAGTGTCTAAGTAAATAGTTGAGTGCATGGGTAGTGCCTGGGTATTTGGATGAGTGCTTGGGTACTGCCTGGGTGATTGAATGAGTGCATGGGTACTGTTTGTGTGACAGGATGATTGCAAGAGTAGCACCAGGGTGAGTGGATGAGTGCATGGATAGCACCTCATTGAATGGATGAGTGCATGGGTAGTGCCTGGTTGATAGCATGACTGCATGGGTAGTACCTGAATGAATGGATGAGTGTACTGGTACTGATTGCAATTGAATTAGTGCATGGGTAGTGTCCAGTTAATTGTATGAGTATGTGGGTAGCACCTGGATGACTGGATGAGTCAAGACTAGCACCAGGGTGATGGGATGAGTACATGGATAGTGCATGGCTAATTGGGTGAGTGCATGGATATTGCCTGGGTAAATTGATGAGTGCCTGGGTACTGCCTGAGTGAATGGATGAGTGCATGAGTAGTGCCTGGGCAAGTGGATAAGTACAGGGGTATTGCCTCAGTGAATGAATGAGTGCAAGAGTTGTGTCTGGGTGATTGGATGAGTGCATGGGTAGTGCAATCATAATTGGATAAGAGTATGGGTAGTGCCTGAGTAATAGGATGAGTGAATGAGTAGTGTCTAAGTGAATGGATGTGTGCAAGGGTAGTACCTGGGTGATTGGATGAGTGTACAGGTACTACATTGGTGATTGGATGACTGCATGGGTAGTGCCTGAGTGAATGGATGAGTGCATGGCAACTGCCTGAGTGAATAGAGATGAGTGCATAGGTAGCACCTGAGTAAATGGATGAGTACAAGGTTAGTATCTGGGTGATTGTGTGAGTGCATAGAAAGTGCCTGCTTGTTTGGATGAGTGTATGGGTAGTGCATGAATGACTGGACAAGTGCAAGGGTTGTGCCTGGGTGATTGGATGAGTGCAAAGGTACTACATTGGTGATTGGATGAGTGCATGGCTACTCTCTGAGTGAATGGATGAGTGCATAGGTAGTGCCTGAGTCAATGGATGAGTGCAAGGTTATTATCTGTGTGATTGTGTGAGTGAATGGATAATGCCTGAGTGATTGGATGACTACATGGGTACTGCCTGGGTGACTAGATGTGTGCAAGAGTAGTGCCTGAATGATTAGATGAGGGCATGGGTACCGCCTCATTGAATGGATGAGAGTATGAGTAGTGCCTGGGTGAGTGGATGACTGCATGGGTAGTGCCTCAGTGAATGGATGAGTGCATTGGTAGTGCCTGGGTGATTGGATGAGTGCATGGGTAGTGCCTGAGTGTTTGCATTAGTGCATGAGTAGTGTCTAAGTGAATGGATGAGTGCTAGGGTTGTGCCTTTTTTATTTGGATGAGTGCATGGGTGCTGCCTGGGTGATTGTATGAGTGCATGGGTAGTGCCTGGTTGATTGCATGACTGCATGGGTAGTGCTTGAATGAATGGATGAGTGCAGGGGTACAGCTTGGATGATTAGATTAGTGCTTGGGAAGTGCTTGTTTGATTGTGTGTGTGGGTAGTGCCTGATTAAATGGATGAGCGGCAAGATAGTACCTGGGTGATTGGATGAGTGCATGGATAGTGCCTAGGTGCTTGGGTGAGTACATAGATAGTGCCTGAGTGAATGAGTGCATGAGTACTGCTTGGGTGATATGATTAGTGCATGGGTAGTGCCTCAGTGATTGTATGTGTGCAAGCGTAGTACCTGGTTGATTGCATGACTGCATGGGTAGTGCCTGAGTGAATGGATAGGTGCATGGGTACTGCTTGGGTGATTGGATTAGTGCATGAGTAGTGCAGGGTTGATTGGATGTGTGCATCGGTAGTACCTGGTTGAATGGTTGACTGCATGGGTAGTGCCTAAGTGAATGGATGAGTGTAATGATAGTGTCTGGGTGATTGGGTGAGTGCATGGATAGTGCATGGGTGATTGGATGAGTGCAAGAGTAGTACCTGGGTGAGTGGGTGAGTGCATGGATAGCACTTCATTTAATGGATGAGTGTATGGGTAGTGCCTGGTTGATAGCATGACTGCATGGGTAGTCCCTGAGTGAATGGATAAGTGTATTGGTACTGATTGAGTAATTGAATTAGTGCATGGGTAGTGTCTAGTTGATTGTCTGAGTTTGTGGTTAGCACCCGGGTGACTGGATGAGTCAAGAGTAGCACCTGGGTGATTGGATGAGTGCATGGATAGTGCAAGGCTGATTGGGTGAGTACATGGATATTGCCTGGGTAAATTGATGAGTGCATGGGTACTGCCTGTGTGAATGGATGAGTGCATGGGTAGTGCCTGGGCAAGTAAATGAGTGCATGGGTAGTGCCTCAGTGAATACATGAGTGCAAGGGTTGTGCCTGGGTGATTGGATGAGTGCATGGGTAGTGCCAGTGTGATTGGATAAGAGTATGGGTAGTGCCTGAGTGATAGGATGAGTGAATGAGTAGTGTCTAAGTGAATGAATGAGTGCAAGGGTAGTGGTTGGGTGATATGATGAATGCATAGGTACTGCATTGGTGATTGGATGACTGCATGGGTAGTGCCTGAGTGAATGTATGAGTGCATGGCAACTGCCTGAGTGAATGGATCAGTGCATAGGTAGTACCTGAGTGAATGGATGAGTACAAGGTTATTGCCCGGGTGATTGTGTGAGTGCATGGAAAGTACCTGCTTAATTGGGTGCGTGTATGGGTAGTACATGAGTGAATGGTTGACTACCTGGGTACTGCCTGGGTGATTGGATGTGTGCAAGAGTAGCACCTGCATGATTGGATGAATGCATGGGTACCACCTCATTGAATGGATGAGAGCATGAGTAGTACCTGGGTGAGTGGATGACTACATGGGAAGTGCCTCAGTGAATGGATGAGTACATTGGTAGTTCCTGGGTGATTGGATGAGTGCATGGGTAGTGCCTGAGTGTATGCATTAGTGCATGAGTAGTACCTGAATGAATGGATGAGTGCATGGGTATTGCTTGGGTGATTTGATTAGTGTATGGCTAGTGCTTGTTTGATTGTATGAGTAGTGCCTGATTAAATGCCTAGGTCATTGGGTGAGTGCATGGATAGTGCCTGAGTGAATGAGTACTGCTTGGGTGATATGATTAGTGCATGGGTAGTGCCTAGTTGATTGCATGAGTGTGTGGACAGCACATGGGTGACTGGATGAGTGTAAGGGTAGTGCCTGGGTAATTGGATGAGAGCCTAGGTAGCGCCTCATTGAATGGATGAGTGCAAGGGTAGTGCCTGAGTGATTGGATGAGTGCAAGGGTAGTGCCTGTTTGATTGCATGACTGCATGGGCAGTGCCTGAGTGAATGGATGAGTGCATGGTTACTGTTTGGGGGAATGGATTAGTGCATGGGGAATATATGATGTTACAAAGCATTCCATTACAACTCATGCTTTTACATCGCAGGTTTTTACAACGCAAATACCATTCTATTGCATGTTTTTACAACGCATACCATTACAACGCATGTACATTGAGGTACATTAAAACAACCATTACAATGCATATTATTTCTACGCATACCATTACAATGCATACTATTTTTTTTTTTAAATAGTATTTTTTTCTAACCTTCTCCTGGGACAGGATGCAAGGGAATTAGCGGATTTGGGTGGGGGGGTTATTAATACCCAGCTATTAATTTTAATACTTGCGTACTTTTTAAAGTACGTTTCCATTAAAATACCTGCGTATTAATAAAAATTCTAAAAAAGTTTTTAAAAAACTGGACAAAAAAAGCATAAATTTTAAACATTTTACAAAAATAAACACACCACTCTCAGAGCAGCAACTACACACAATGGCTGACATTCCGAGCAGGAACGTATAAATGAACATTTTTACACATGACAAAATAAATATACATTCTGTCAGGTTGTGAATCGCGCGAAAATACTGTTTCCACTACATATTCTCTTTTAAATTATTGTTTATCCTCAAAAACGTATAAAAGTAGCCGACCACCATTTTGTGCTCAGTGGTTAACTGACTTCCGAGATGACCACACACAGCAGGAGTAGCAGAAGAATATTGCTGTTTGACAAATTGAGCACTGCCATCTACAGACAGTAAGTGTACGTTTACAATAAAACAGCATCAAAATATTGACACATAAATCACACAAACTCACAAAATTATTTTACATTAAATTACAGGATTTACACGTTTTGAAAAGCAGCTAGCAATCTAAAGCAGAAGTGATTAAATGAAAAAAATGTATGTAAATTTAATAAAGCCGTAAGGTAGAAAAAAGATTAAATTACATTTTACTTCTGATATTAACAGATTTTGGACATACAACAACTCCAGATACCTAGCAGGAAGACACAAACCTTTACAAAATCAAATGTAAGTAAAATCTGAACGTAAAAAAACTTAATTGATCACAGACATAAAGCATTGGCAGACAAAGATCAGAATTATTTTAAAAATATTACTAATTTAACTACTTCATATTTTTAATTCAGGAAACAGGCTGAGGGACAGAGTTGGATAATGGTGGGGGCAAATTTACTATTCCTACTCCAACCTGTGCTGGCCACAGGAAAAGTTCTGGATGGTGGTGGGGGCAAATTTACTATTCCTACTCCGACAGGTGCTTGCATCTGGGAAAGTGCTGGATGGTGGTGGGATGTTGGAAAACACAAGGGAACCCAATAAGCAATTGGTCAGGGACCTTGGGTACGTTTGTAACTACTAAAGACAGTGGTCCCTAGACATCCCAAAAATATATTGTAAAATAAATATAGACTAAATCGGTACTATATTCTTTGTCCAGCCGGACAATATTTTAATACACAATAATCGTATAACATGAAATAGGAAAAATTCAAGTGGGACACAACCTGCGTCCTAAAAACAATAACAAACAAACAACATTAAAGGAAAGGTTCAGGCAAGGGGGACGTGTCTGCATAAAAATTTAAGAATAGATCAGACGTAGTAACGTGAAAACACCATTACATATTTAACATCACAATTTGGTATATGCATATGGTGTACATTACGTCGACGGCGTTTCGATCCCTTAGATCAATAATGGGATCATCATCAGGACATTTCAAGTTAACATGCCTGTGTACATATTGCAGTTATTACCGATTTGAGCCCGGAATTCAAGACGCAGATCAATCTCTTAATAATTCCAGTAATAGGTAAGACAGAATAGGCGGAGGGCCCCAATTAGCTAGAGACCATCAACAGATAATTGGTGCGCCATGTGATTGCCGTAATTAAACAGTTAAAGAAGGGTAGGTGCCGGGATCGCTGGCAGGGGATGTAGTAATCCCAATCAGGTACGCGTCGGCAAACCAAGTGGAGCCGAAGTCGTGAGGCAGGGTGGGAGAATTCCGAGGGGTTCTCGGCTCCTGGCAATATTATGCCATCCCGGCGGCAACCAGTCAGAGTCAGTACTTGATGGTGGTGGGAGGCAAATGTACTATTCCTACTCCGACCGGTGCTTGCTTCAGGGAAAGGACTGGATGGTGGTGGGGGCAAATTTACTATTCCTACCCTGAAAGTTGCTTGCCACAGGGAAAGTGTTGGATGGTGGTGGGGGCAGATTTACTATTCCGACTCCGACCTGTGCTGGCCACAGGGAAAGTGCTGGGTGGTGGTGGGGGCAAATTTACTATTCCTACTACGACCTGTGCATGCCTCAGGGAAAGTGCTGGATGGTGGTGGGGCAAATTTACTATTCCTACTCTGACATGTGCTTGCCTCAGGTAAAGTGTTGGATGGTGGTGGGGCAAATTTACTATTCCTACTCTGTCCTGTGCATGCCCCAGGGAAAGTGTTGGATGGTAGTGGAGGAAAATTTACTATTCATACTCTGACCTGTGCTGGCCTCAGGGAAAGTGCTGGATGGTGGTGGGGGCAAATTTACTATTCTTACTCCAACAGGTGCTTCCTTCAGGGAAAGTGTTGGATGGTGGTAGGGGCAAATTTACTATTCCTACTCCGACAGGTGCTGGCCTCAGGGAAAGAGTTGGATGGTGGTGGGGCAAACTTACTATTCCTACACTGACCTGTGCTGGCCAAAGGTAAAGTGCTGGATGGTGGTGGGGGCAAATTTACTATGTTACACCGACCTGTGCTTACCTCAGGGAAAGTGCTGGATGGTGGTGGGGCAAATTTACTATTCCTACTCCGACCTGTGCTTCCTTCAGGGAAAGTGCTGGATGGTGGTGGGGGCAAATTTACTATTCCTACTCTGACCTGTGCTGGCCTCAGGGAAAGTGCTGGATGTTGTTGGGAGAAAATTGATTCTACATAATCTAAAAAAATTACATTTTGTTACAGTAATTGTCCTATTTACATTTCAGTTATTTGTCAAGCATACATTCAAACATTTGTATTCTCTTTTAACTTCTCAACAGATTAAACCATACAAACCAGCAAGAATAAAGGAACACATTCCTCAATCACAGTAAATTCAAAAGCTCATCACTACCTGAGAAGCCAAAGCATACAGGGTAAAAAATATTCAAAAACAACATTAAGCTTTTTTTTTCAGGTTTCAAGTACAGAATCAATTTATTTTAAAAACGATGGGGCCTATTACGATGGCGGTCGGAAAACCTCCCCGACTGCCATGGTAACGGGAAAAGACCACCCGCAAGGCCCGCGACATAACCGCCGGTTGTATTCCGATGTTCCTTGCTCAAAATCCAACCGCTGCAGTCAGATCGCGGGCTTTAACATTGGGGCGGTTGCTGATGCACGCAGCACCACCGCGATGTCAAAAGGATGTCCTGCATTTCCCTGCACTGCGTGGCAGGCACTGCACAGTGCCTGCCACCTGGTACAGGGAAATGTAGGGGGGGACCATGGGTACCCCCCAGTGCACCCACACCCTCCACAAAACATTGGGAGCCCGCAACGGGCCCCCGGAAGACAATCACCGCATGCCTATCCATGGCAGTCTGACTGCTGAGGAAAGGCTGGCTACCGCCGGCATCATAATCCTGCCGGCGGAGCCGGCTCTGCACCGCCACCATTATCCCGGGCCTTCTCCATCCACCAGGCAGGAGTGCGGATGGCAACCGGCAGAAAAGCGGCAGTCAGAATTTCCCACCGCCGCGGTCACCACCGCCATCCTAATCTGACCTTTACGTGCCTTTACGTACAACTGTTTGAGGAGGACCACATCTTTAATAGAAACAATCCATATGCAGCACATATAAAAACATGAAAGCGCTACATAGATTATGTCTTCATCGTATGGCGTGGGAATGAAATGGAAGCAACGACATTCGTGCAATGGGTCAACAGCAAGGACGAACATTTAAGGTTTACGCACACCATCAACAAAAACCATGCCACTTTCCTGGACCTTGAGATCTCGATGACGGCGGAAGGAGTCAGTACCAGGGTTCACAATAAACCCACGTATAAAAACAGCTTGCTTCTTTATGAAAGCTATCACCCCAGAGCCCTACGACAGAATCTCCCCATGGGCCAATTTCTCCGGGTGCGTAGGAATTGCCCAGACACAGAAACTTATAATGAACAAGCCGAACTTTTGGAGAAAAAATTGCTCGACCGTCACTACCCAAGGAAAATGGTGAGGAAAGCAAAGAAACAGGCCAAAAATAATAATCGGGAGGCACTCCTGGAAGACGCTCCCAAAAGAAAAACTGACAGAATTGTGTGTGTGACCACATATACGCCAGCATCTAACACCGTTCAGAACATTATTCGAAAAAACTGGCATATTCTGAACGGTGCGAAGAGACAGTAGGAACCACGCCTTTTCGCATTTAAAAGGAATACAAGCAAAAACTCTACCTCAGGAGAGAGAAGAACAAAACACGCTTTGGAACCACCAGAGACCCATGGGACACTACCCATGTGGAAGCTGCGTTTCTTGCCCATTGACAAAATCCACCAAGGAGGTGGACATAGGCACTGGAAACCAATGGAAATTCAGGAATTTCAGTAATTGTAATACCGAAAATGTGGTGTACCTGCTCACCTGTCCTTGCGGTCTCATGTACGTGGGAATGACCACGCAAAAAATCAAGATCCGGATAAATGAACACCGAAGCACGATACGATGCAAAAAAACCAACACGAAACTCAAACGCCATTTTTTAGAACACAACCACTTGGACACTGAGTTGAAATGGGTGGTCCTAGAGGTTATGAAAAAACAAAAAACCGACATGACCAGACACTTGCATATCAGAGAACAGAGGTGGGTGTACCGGCTCCGCTCTTGGGAAACAGGTCTCAATGATGAGATACAATGGCTTCAAATGACACGATAAAAATCTCCATTTTTATAACATCAGGTACATTAAAGCATCTATAACCGGACAAAGAATGCACCTTTTGTGTCCAGACCATTTTTAAGCACTACTATAAGACTCTTTGGTTTCAGATGGCACCATGAGCATTCTGAAACACAGGTATAACCACATACTGCTGTCCAGGCTATTTCAAGGCAATATTAAAAGACTCATTGGTTTATGATACTACCTACACTTTCAGATGGCACCAAGAGTATTCTCAAATATAGTTAAACCATGTTCTGTAATATAGTCACCATAACCTTTTCCGGAATGTTTGAAATGCTCGATCTGTTCAAAAAATTGCTATCTGCATTTCACTCCAGCCCCTCTGTCATCTTAGGACCCCGTTAAATTTCTTGGTTTTTTGACAATCACATTGGCCTGCTCAATAGGAATTGTAGCCACCTTGGGCTGTCTCCGGTTTGAACAAACCCTGAAATTATGGAGCGATTTGTGCCCTTGGGCTTTCCTCGTTATTTGCATCTTCTTAAAAATAACCCTTGAAATCACAGAGCGAGTTGCGCACACGTAAGTAGATGTGCCCACAGCCGATTGGTCTAACCGCCCGCCACATCAACAAAGCAGACCGCTCAGGGCACACACACGTGGTCTTAACCACGCCTTGGCCTCACATTTTGGACGGCCGAGTCCAAGACCCAGGAAGGACGCTTCTCCCAAGAAGGACGCTTTCTTAACTTTATGCAACCCACGTGGGGCCGCCCCCGCCCTGCCGCAGATCAGGCTCTGATTTGCCACGAGGAGACACACCTACGATCAGGCCCCCATCTGCCTCATTTAACACTGCTTTCGCACGGACACTGGATACTTGCAATCCTCGTGTGTGACAGCTTTACAATCTCGCTGAGAGCAGGTCAGGCATTTCCCTGCATATTTGTTTTGGCGCATTCTGGGACACCGGATCCCATTACCTGGTAGTCACTTATTCAATCACAAAGGTAATTATACCGAACCGCCCATTTTTGAGCACTTTAAAAACCACGCTCTCCTCACACTTTATTCATCACCGCGGAGGAGAGAAGCACACATATAGGTGCACCTACGGGAGGCGCATCTTCATGCAGTAAGTGGATGACTGACATTGTTTGCAATACAAACCTTTTGTGCACATTCTGGAATTGAAGTTTTAAACTTTTTCAATTGTGTAAACTTTTTCAATTATCTGTTCTTTATTCCTCCCCCATTTAGTGTTTGACTACAGGGGTCATCCCTTTTTGCCCTCCTCCCACGGGGCATTTAGGTTCATGTTCTAGGGTAAGATTAACACTCTCTCAAGTAATATGGCTAAAAAGTATGCACAGAGGAGTGTCACGTGTTATACACATAGTCACTCACCATTAAAGATTTGTGCATGTGGCTGAATGAAAATATTGGCAAGGTGACCTCAGAAGATTTTCTCATTTATTCCTTTGTATTTTATTTTTCTTTTAGGCTTCAAAGTGAGCCCTCTCTCCTGTGGAGTGTGACACAGGTCACCCCACATAGTGGCATCTTATCACCACAAGGTTGGTAAGAACGGAGACCTTCCTTTTTCTTAGGTCCTGATGAATGCAATGGACCCAACTGGGCCACACGGCAGAAACATGTCCACTTCACCCACAACGGTGAGGGGACAATAAATTCCCCATTACACCGTTCACTTGTTTTTAAAACCATATAGCTGCCTGCCACATTAAAATTAATTTGGTAACTATAATGGTTTTTAATTCTCACTCACTCTTCATGGGCCCCCACTTAGTTTAGAAGTGCATCCCTGTCGTCAGGTGTATGCCCGCCCTCCACCAAACCGAGTTTCTGGAGGGCGAGGACTGATCAATGATGAAGCATGACACCAGGTGGTGTGTGAGACCAGTCCATCACAATTTGTGAGATGCCTACACTCACAATTTAAGTCTTCTGCACCTAGGTCACTACTCTGGGAGCGGCCCCATTTTGTGTTGAACAACGCTAAATAAATAATGCCATAGAGGGATGGCACAACTCCTTCAAAAAATTTATCGGTAAACCACATCCTAACTTCTATCATTTCTTGGAAAATTTGAAGAAGGAGCAAAGTTTCCAAGAAATGAGAATTGCGCAATCATTAACTGGTAGTCTGAACCCACGAATCTCTAAAAGAACAAAAGAAATGTCCGAGAGACTATTGGGTGCAATTCAGTGATTTTCGTTGATGGTGGCTTCAGACTACCTAGATAATATTGCACACATCCTACATTTCTAATCTACACTAACTCCTAAACCACCTTACTTGCCTGTTTTGACAAACAACCCGGCTAATTCAATTGGCATTTTTAAAAACAAAAATAAATTTTAAAAAAAGTAGGGTTTCTTACCTTCAGTTGTCTTTTTTCCGATCTTTACTTATGTACAATCCAGCATTTCACCAAGAGCCTTGGGCAGTCCTTTAAACCATTGCAAATAATCCATAATCCATTAAATAATCCATGACCCGAGTTAAACTAACCAAAAAGGGCACAGTTCGGCAAAGCCATATTTTTACAGCAAAAAATTAGACTGTAAACTATACTGTGCACACCTACAAAAAACACAACCAAAAAAAAAAATCCCGAAAAAGAATTTTTGTTTGGCAAAAAACGCAACAAGATTCCATTGATGCAATCCTATCTCGCTCAAATTCACGTTTAAAAAAACATGAAAAAGTAGTTAAGTTTCAAAAAAAATCACAACTCAAAAATCCATCGTTGCAATCCTCTCTCGACCAAAGTCCAGCAGAAGTCCCAAAATCCAAATAGCAATGGTTTAAAAATGGCCCAATAAGTATTTTCCAACCCACAAAGTCTTTCTCCATGTTCCTTCGTCCTATCCGGAAAACCGCGACGACGCAATTACATATTTTCTAAAAACCTGTTGCAAAAAAAAAATTACCAAAAATGATTACTTTCATGACACTTTTATTTAATAGAATAAATAATCAATCTTTTAAAATTAATTCTATTAAACAAAAAGTGTTAGAAAAGCAATCAACCCGACGTGGGCCTACAACTGCTACCTGTTTTAGAAAAGATTTTTAAGTTAAAACACACAATAACATCAAAATACACCTTTCCTAGTTCTTACTACCTTCCTCCTCTCTCTTTACAATAAACTTTACCAGCTTTAATCAATTTTTAATAATTTTAATTCCCCTTACCTGGACGCAGCTCTCCCTTGCTTCTGATTCAAACCGCGACGAACCTCGCAATGACGAAACTTACATATATGCGGCTACGTCATCTCTTTCCGTAAAAAGGAAAAAAGGACAATTTCACCCATTGACTTCAATGGGAAACTGTGGGAAAACCTACAAAGAAAGTAAAAAATATATGTTACAATACATGCAAAAATCTATAAATATTTAAAAAAAAAAATATTACTAATAAAATATTTTACAACATTTCTTGCATATTTATTTATTCTGTTTTATATTTCTAAAAAATATAATACAAATATATACAATACTATTAATGACTATTGATAGTTTTTTTAAATTACATTTTTACTTCTACAGATTTTATATGTCAATTTATGCATACCTATGTTAAACAATTATGCTCTATTAATTTTTAGAAATATTATAATTAACTTTTAAATATTGTTTAGTTTTAAAAATGTAAGTTAAAAATATTTTAAAAATTTTAATTATAAATTATTTTTTTCCTTTACATCAAATCACCACCCTACCCAAAATCACCCTGATTTTATCTGCACATTACTTATATATTTGTTATAATTAAATTAAAAGTTAAACAATTAAAAAACATATAAATTAAATAATAAATAATACTCAAGTATTACATTTATTACCAGAGTATTAATACACTCCCCACCCAAAACCCCTATTTCCCTTGCATCCCGTCCCAGAGGATAGGTGCAAATGCCTTTGTAAATATTATTAATTAAATATATTTTTTTAATTAACTATCAGTAAATCTAATTGTCAATTAATACTCTTGAATTTAAAAAAAACCTGAGTATTAATACTCCCCACCCAAAACGACTATTTCCCTGACTTTTGAAGCAAAATACTTTTTCAATAAATTACTTTTAAATTAATTAAAAAATTAACTAGCAGTAAAACTAAGGGGCCAATACACAGAACTAATCTGAGACAAAATCCTACATTTACTACTTTTGGTATTCACAGAAGGCACTTACGATTTTTGGTATTCACAGAAATCACTTACGACTCCTAACTTTACGTCCACACATGGGCTGAAATTTCCGCACTCTGGCCGGAATTTCCGCACCCAGAGCAGAATTTCCGCACCAGGAGTGGAAATCCCGCACTTGATGGAATTTCTACACCCGGGCCAGAATCTCTGCTTCCGGGCTGGAATACCCGCACTCTGGCCAGTTGATCATTTTCCTCAATGCTAAACAACTGTTCAAGTGCCTACTATCCCCCACCATGCATCAGCTGACACACTGCAGCCCAACAGCCAATACCAGCCCTGAAGCATAGCGTATATGAAAGCAGAGCAGACACACACAAACTCTTTCAACATGTCGCTGAATGTGTTGTTGCTCTGCCCCTTGCCATGCGGCAAGAAGACTTGAGAAGGAGGAGGGGGAGGAGGAGGGGGAGGAGGAGGGGGAGGAGGAGAGTAGAGAGGATCTTCAGACAAAGGATCAACCCATTTGGGATTTCCAGCCAAGATGTCAGGGCCAGATACTGTTTCCCTCCAGAATTCATCTTGGAGATGGCATGTGAGTGGGAGCAGGAACTTGACTCTGTGAACCGCAGCTCCCATGCCATTCCAGCATATCTCAAGATACTTTCTGCTCTCCATTTCTTTGCAACGGGGTCGTTCCAAAGGGTCTCCAGTGACATTGTAGGCATCTCTCAGGCAAGCCAGTCGCAGTGCTTGCATCATGTATTGAGCTGCATCAATGCAAGAGTCCACCACCATATACGAATGCCCCATACATTGGACATGAGCAGGGCCGGACTAGCCGTAGCAGGCAACAGGCGTTTCCCCGGTGGACCACCAGTGTGGGGGCCGGTTTTCGGCCCCTGGGGTGCCATTTTTGTGACCGGGGGCCGGCAATATCGGCCCCCTGTAACAAAACTGGCTGAAACCAGCCCTAGAAAACTCATCCGCCACACCCCCTCCTCCCCCCAGGGGGCTGGCCGTGCAGTTTGCCAGGGCCGGTTTCAGTTCCCAGTCTGGCCCTGGACATGAGACAAAGGGCAGCTAGAGATTTCTATCTCATTTCTCACATCCCATATGTGCTGAGTGCAATTGATTGTACCCATGTGGCCCTTCAGCCACCCCGCTGCATTGCACACATCTTCTGCAACAGACACAGTTGGCATCCCATCAATGTGCAGGCTGTCTGTGATGCTAGTGGAAGATTTATTAATGAGCATGCAGTGTTTCAAGACAGTACCCATGACAGCTCTGTATTCCATATGTCACCTCTTGCCCGGCGGATGGCTGCGGGAAAATTTGGCAACATGTGGCTACTGGGTAAGTACCAAGCACTCAAAATGAGGGATATGTGTAAATGAAATGTATGAATGCCACCTTACATTAACAACCATTGTACAATAAGAATTATCAAGCAACATACACGGTCTCAACAAACACTGCATGTACCAAAGTATATATCATGTTCTGTGTAAATTAAATAGGAAAATGTAACCAATTGCCATTTCTTCCCTCCTCAGCCGATGCTGGGTATGCACTCTCCCCACAACTCCTCACACCTTACAGACATCCAACCACTTTACCTCAGCGTAGGTACAATAGGGCACACATATGAACTTGAGCCATCATAGAGCGAACTTTTGGTCTGTTGAAGTTGCGATTCTGATGTCTTGACCGTACATGAAGTGTGCTGATGTACTCCCCTGAAGTTGTGTGCAAGATCATATTAGCCTGTTTTGCTTTGCACAATATAGCTTTAACCCATGGCTTACATATACCTCTTGTACCTTGGATAGCTCTGAATCCGGGAAACCGGGCCATTTTACATAACAGAGGTCAGGGTATGCAAGTCCATGATCAGCTGGTTGCCACGTTTTTCACATGAGCAACTTGTGTCATGGACAAAATGTGGTTTGCAGTCTGTTGTCAATGATGAAAGTTGGATAATTACGACTTTGTCCAAAAATTCCATCCTGAGACTACTTTGCAAGCCACACTAACTGTATGTAAACCACAGCTGTTGACAGTAGTCAAAAGATTGACCATGCATCAGGTCATGCGCATATGGAGAGGTGTGGTGCAGCGGCCAGGGCAGCTGACTTCGGAGCACAGGGTTCACGGTTCGATCCCCGGCTCCGGCGGCAGCTCAGCTCAGCACCATGTGACTCTGGGCAATAGCTCACTTAATTTCCACTACGCCCCCCCAGCGCCTTGAGACCCGTAAGGGTGAGTAGCTGTGCTATATAAAAACGGACTTACATATATATATATATGTCAGCAATCAGTGAAGTGGATGTCCCAAAGGAATCTATTGACTCAGAGGAAAAGATGTACATGTTCTGAGAGACCTTCCCGACCTTATGAGGATGGGTTTCTGAATCACAAAAGGGCCTAACAATTGCATTGTTAGAGTTTTTGCTCCTAACAGATTTGACTCCCCCACAAATGATGGGCCGACAACGTGAGTGGCAATGTTATGGGTGAATCTGGCACTATGTGTCTGGGATACACAGCACTGCTTCCCCCCAATTTTCCGTAACACAACAGATAACTCCTGTGTTGAGCACTAAATATGGACTACATGTACCATAATGCAAAGGAGGAGAAAACTACACTGGGGTTTGATGTTGTATCAGCCCCCCCTTGTCCCAGCCCAAATCTCATTAAATGGTCTGTTCTCCCTTTTGTTTCATGTCTATGATTTTCTCTTACACTGTCATTTCAGGTTTCTCTGCTACAGAACAACAGGATGGCAGTGGATTTGATCTGTGATTGTGGATAAATCAGAATGAATACAAAATGGCTGTCAACTACTTCCTGTGATGTATTTCCTGTCTCCCACTTCCTGTATATCATTTCCTGTATGAAATAATGGGTTCCGGTTCAATTTCGAAGGTTATGGCCCGAAAAAGGAAATTTCCGGTTGCAGAGAGTGCGCCTCACATGCGGACCCGACGCTCTGCAACCAAAAATTATGTTTTTGGGCCGTAACCTCTGAAATTGAACCGGAACCCAGTATTTCATACAGGAAATGATATACAGGAAGTGGGAGACAGGAAATACATCACCAGAAGTTGTTTGTTAACAGCCATTTTGTGTTCATTCTCAGTCATCCTCTTTCACAGATCAGATCTTCTACCATCCTGCTGCTCTTTTCAACCTTATTTCCCCCAAAATGGCTGGGGGTTATGAGGAGAAAGCACCCCCTTTCACTGAAAGGGAATTAGACATTTTAGCTGAGAGGGTGCTTAACAAATATCCTCAGCTATATGGGGGGCCAGAGGACCAGCTGAGCAATGCAGCGCGGGCCACACTATGGGACAACATTGGTGAGCACTGGAGTGCAGTGGGCGTTTACACCAGGAAGGCGAGGGCATGCCACAAGCGCCGGGAGGACCTAAAATGCTGGGCCCGGCACAAGGCCGAGGAGCTACATGGCCAGTCTTCCCAGCACCATGTGCATTGTCCACGCCTCTCGCCACTGTACAGGACGGTCCTACGTGCAGCTTGGCCGACCCTCCATGCTCAGCTGGAGGAGCATGAGCAGCAGAGACCTGGTAAGTACATTATAAGCAATATGTGTCCGTAATTATGATGTGAGTGAAGACAGAGCTGTACCATTGTGTGTCCCATGCCTCTATTCACCTATTCTGTGTCTAATCAGCAGTCATCATGAAGCAAAAGACTCACTGTAGCACATTGACTTACAGGGCAGAGTGCATTCTGTGAGTTTTAGTTTCATTATGACAACTGGGGAATTGAGCCACACGTGCATTTGTACAGAAATTTGCACTGCCAGCACCACTAACAGTGAACCAAGAGAATCATAACTGATGTGTGCATTGGATGAGTAATGGTACAGACACTGTCCAGTGTGTGTATGAGAGGTCAATGGCTATTAGATGCTGTGACTTACATTGCATTCGCTGAGTCTGGGTTCTGATTGAGATAGATCATCAAGTGCCATGGAGTCAAGACAGATTTTGAGATCCTTGCCTCACTCTTAAGTGTTTCCAATTTTGCCAAGTGTATCCACAGACACACGTCCTACCCTCAGTGGCTTGTATGCCAATGTTTCATGTGCAGGTAGCTGCAACAACAAGCCATTACTGTTCACCAGTACACAGCACTACCTGATCAGTCTCTGAAGCCAATATGTGGCACTGGATTGTCAGCTTTTGTGAGAGAATATCAAAAGGTGAGACTCACAACTTAGGGGCCGATTCCGATCTCGGTCGGAGGCGCACCCAATACTATTCGGTCGGGAAAAAAGCCATGCGAAAGCCTGTTTCCCGACCGATCCGTACAGCACACCGAACGAGCAAGTACGATGCGTACAACAGCAAAAATTCCGGCCGAGCCGTACTCACCCAAACCAGGTCCTGTTCTCCGACCGAGGCGAATCCGGAAACGCCGAATCGAGTCGCACGGAAGGGAAAATGCAGCCCCGTCCGGCCGGACAAGTACGATGCGCTTCCGTACGCGCCGAACCCGTCGCTACGCACGGCACGTCAAAGCATCCGGGAGAGGCGCACATAAGCTCCGAATCGCGCCACAACACGATCCACGGCTACGAGACGAACACAGCACCGACGAGGACGACGCGAAGCGACGAGGACGAAGCGAAGCGACGAGGACGAAGCCAAGCGACGAGGACGACGCGAAGCAACGAGAAGGACGAACGACACGAACCAACCATGAATCCCTTCGTCCCGATCATACCAATATTCTACATCTACTACCGGAACAGGCACGGACGCGTACGGCGCAGAAGGTAAGTCAGACACCAACCACAAAACACATACAACACGTACACGACACATCACACACATACACTGGGAATCTGAATATACTTACACCAGCAACAGCAGCACCATAGGGGCGGGATGCCCATCACCAATGCCACATATGCACACAGGGGCCTGAATGCGCGCCACCACCCCAACCCAGGGGGGGCTGGATGCCTACCACTACTACCACCCTCACCCAGGGGGGGCAGGATGCCTACCACTACTACCACCCTTAGCCAGGGGGGCAGGATGCCCACCACTACTACCACCCTCACCCAGGGGGGGCAGGATGCCCACCACTACTACCACCCTCACCCACGGGGAGCAGGATGCCTACCACTACTACCACCCTCACCCAGGGGGCAGGATGCCCACCACTACTACCACCCTCACCCACGGGGGGCAGGATGCCTACCACTACTACCACCCTCACCCAGGGGGGCAGGATGCCCACCACTACTACCACCCTTAGCCAGGGGGCTGGATGCCCACCACAACTACCACCCTCACCCAGGGGGGCAGGATGCCTACCACTACTACCACCCTTAGCCAGGGGGCAGGATGCCCACCACTACTACCACCCTCACCCAGGGGGGCAGGATGCCCACCACTACTACCACCCTCGCCCACGGGGGCAGGATGCCTACCACTACTACCACCCTCACCCAGGGGGGCAGGATGCCCACCACTACTACCACCCTCACCCACGGGGGCAGGATGCCTACCACTACTACCACCCTCACCCAGGGGGGCAGGATGCCCACCACTACTACCACCCTTAGCCAGGGGGCTGGATGCCCACCACTACTACCACCCTCACCCAGAGGGGGCAGGATGCCCACCACTACTACCACCCTCACCCACGGGGGCAGGATGCCTACCACTACTACCACCCTCACCCAGGGGGCAGGATGCCCACCACTACTACCACCCTTAGCCAGGGGGCTGGATGCCCACCACTACTACCACCCTCACCCAGGGGGGCAGGATGCCTACCACTACTACCACCCTCACCCAGGGGGGCAGGATGCCCACCACTACTACCACCCTCAGCCAGGGGGGCAGGATGCCTACCACTACTACCACCCTCACCCAGGGGGGCAGGATGCCCACCACTACTACCACCCTCACCCACGGGGGGCAGGATGCCTACCACTACTACCACCCTCACCCAGGGGGCAGGATGCCTACCACTACTACCACCCTCACCCAGGGGGCAGGATGCCCACCACTACTACCACCCTCACCCACGGGGGCAGGATGCCTACCACTACTACCACCCTCACCCAGGGGGCAGGATGCCCACCACTACTACCACCCTTAGCCAGGGGGCTGGATGCCCACCACTACTACCACCCTCACCCAGAGGGGGCAGGATGCCCACCACTACTACCACCCTCACCCACGGGGGTCAGGATGCCTACCACTACTACCACCCTTAGCCAGGGGGGCTGGATGCCCACCACTACTACCACCCTCACCCAGAGGGGGCAGGATGCCCACCACTACTACCACCCTCACCCAGGGGGGGCAGGATGCCTACCACTACTACCACCCTTAGCCAGGGGGCAGGATGCCTACCACTACTACCACCCTTAGCCAGGGGGCAGGATGCCCACCACTACTACCACCCTCACCCAGGGGGGCAGGATGCCCACCACTACTACCACCCTCACCCAGGGGGGCAGGATGCCTACCACTACTACCACCCTTAGCCAGGGGGCTGGATGCCTACCACTACTACCACCCCCACTCATAGGATGGACAATGCATGACACAACAAGCACTCCACAACCTAGGGAATGCAAGATTAAGACATCCCCCACCACCATGACAAGCGTGTGAGCAGGCTGTGTCAAATGCCTACAACACCGAACATGACTTTGAACATACAATGTGACCCCCTAGCACATGTGCCACACATATATGTGTGTGGCACCCACAATGCAAGCAGCCCATGACCATTGTGGCAATGGGGCCTAAACCCCCATCATCACAGTGACCAAAAGGCAAGTGTGGGGTCCATAGCTGAAGCACATTTTGACCATTGTGGCAATGGGGTCTAAACCCCCATCATCACAGTGACCAAAAGGCAAGTGTGGGGTCCATAGCTGAAGCACATTTTGACCATTGTGGCAATGGGGTCTAAACCCCCATCATCATAGTGACCAAAAGGTAAGTGTGGGGTCCATAGCTGAAGCACATTTTGACCATTGTGGCAATGGGGTCTACACCCTCATCATCACAGTGACCAAAAGGTAATTGTTGACAAAGAAAGAGCTGCAACTGCCAAACTGCATGGATCATTCCTGGTCACAGAACCAAAAACTCATCTGTGGCAAAGTAGTGTATGTGTCCCATTGCAACATAAATTGGGGGAGCCAAATACTGCAGTGCAAATGAAACATTCCTTTGGCCATGTGCAGACAAACAACACCCATGGGGGCTGAGACCGTCAACAGTCATCAATGACACAATGACAGAAGTGACCATCAGAATGCAGAACCACATATTTGCACCAATGGGCACACAAATGCAGATACCCTGTGGAGACAGCAGATGTGAGGTGAACAGATACCATACCATGGCAGCAATGGGACACACAAACCATGATCACTGTGCTGACCGATGACCTAGGAGTCCCAGGGACAGCAGGGGAAACACACCAAACAACATACAGCCAATGGCACACCCAAGATATGCCAATGCAGTGGTGCAGATGCACAAACACAAACAGGCAGACCAACACTGTCATCATACACAGCAGGTGAGGGGTGGGGGTGCCAGTGTCCCCAGGCAACCACACAACACATGAGGAGAGCTGAATACCAATCATACAGATGTGCATACACTGCCACACTAAGCTAACTCATGGATCCAAATCCCCTATGTGGGCAAGCAGGCATTGACAGGTGAGAGGGAGCACAAAACACACATGTCACACAGGCACGTAGGAACAACAACTGACACAGCAAGTCACAGACACACCACAGCACCACCCCCAGGGCCCCCACAATGTGGTGACCCTGGGCTGAATAAAAATACCACTGTGATGACAAAGCTAAATGTCGTCCACACTGTGAACCACAGTCAGGTGTCCTGAGCAACTAACTACCATCACACCTACACAAGCACAAATCAATCAGCATGGCCAGTAAGCCAAGGCCAACATGGAGGCAGGGGACTAGCCGGGCAACAACTCTCATCTGCACACACTCAACACCACACCCCTCGACCACCAACAATGTGCAGCAGTGAAGTACACATGCACTGGTGACATTGCACATGCACCCATGACTATTCCAGGGTGGTGGGTGGGAACCAAGGTGTAGAAACACATCACACATGGACACTCAACAAGACTCCTGAATGTCTGACACACTGCACACTACGCTGTACATGGACATGACGGCAATACCACACCGACCAATGGGATCCCAGCCACAGTCACACACCAATGAAGAAGCCAAGGTCACCCACAAAGAACACACATAGACAACAACCAACATTGCAGCCCGGACCCTAAGGAGTGCCAGCAGTCACACACACAACGTGTCACAATCACTGAATGATAACACAAACTGGAAATCACATGACAGGGGCAAACAACAAGTGCCAAGGGGAAACCTGACTGTGACCCATCTGCGTCAGCACACAAACTCTGCCCTGACAGCAAACACACCTATGGGTGACACCCTGATGACCAGTAATGTGCCATGCACCCACATCACAGAGAACACAGGGAGAAGACTTTGGGGGAACATAGCTCAAGTCAGCAAGCATCACAAACAGGTACAACACTAGGGATCACAGCATGCGCAGATGAATGAAAGTGAACACACAGACATGCACATACAACACACACCTTGGGCGCAGGCAATGTCACACGTGTACACACTGCCATGAGGGGACTCCACTCCTGTGTGAGGAAAGCTGTGCCATATGTTGCCTCAGTAGGGCCCCATCATGTCAGCTGAGCACTTGGTCACACAATCAACAATTAGCACCAAATGAGGGCTCCCATCACATCAGCCTGGTCATGGATGTGCCAACGGAATCATCAGCACAGATCCAACACACTTGTATAGCAATGTTGCACTGACTACACGAATGAGTCCCTCCCCATTGATGCCCAAACCTGCATGTCCACTGGAGATGGCAACACGGTCAGGGAAGTAGACAAATGCAACGATGGCAGGCACAACAGATGTGCAGGGGTGGAAGCCACAGATATGAAATTGCCAATGTAAGTAGGAAACCCATTGCCAAATACTGAACACATGACACCCTCAGATGCTGCTATTGATGACATGGATACACCACATGATAGGACACATTCCCCCTGGACCACATGGGTTCCTGCACAGTAACACTTCATAATCATGAGACCAGATATCACCATCACTGCAGCAAGGGCATGGTTAGCTGCACCAACAACATGTACATCTGAAGCATGAGCACTAGAGAAAAGAAAGTTGCTTTATTCAGCATATGTGTTGTCTGATAACGACGTCCAGAAGAAATTAGAGCAAAGGCCAATGGCCAGTCCATTGTCAAAGTTCAAACAGGGTGACACTGGCAGATGTCACCCTACGCATGCCTGCACAATACCAGGGACAATCCACTAGGAGGGGCAACCGGGGGGCAGGCCAGGCACCGCAGGGACAGGATCAGGGCTCACCAGGGGGAGTCAGGGAAGGGGTGGTGGGTGCTGGAGAGCCACTGACAACTGCAGTGGAGGTGTCTGACATGGTGTGTGCCGGCACAACTGGGGGCATGACACAGATGTCGTGGGTGCCGGCACAACTGCAGTGGACCCTGCAGATGGGGTGGACAGGTCCGCCACTGCAGTGCCCAAGTCAGACAGGGCGGTAGTGGACTCCACTGCAGTGCCTACCTCCAGGGGAGGAGAATGGGGAACAGGCAAGGTGGGTTGGACAGAGGGGGAGGACACCCTCACCACATCAGTGGCACAGACAAGCGCAGCGGGGGTGTGGTGCTGGGAGAGCAAGTGGCAGGGGGAGAAGGCCGGAGCATCTTGGGGATGGTATATCTGTGGGTGGGGGAACCTGGGGCAGGGTGTGGTGGGGGCACCTGTGCAGTGGGGGCCTGAGGGATGGAGGACGGAGACCTTGTGCCTGAGCTGCAGGGCGGTGGCGGGGTCTTGCTCTTAGCACTCCGGGGGACTTGCGGGTGGGGGCCTCAGTCCGTCTGCGCCTGGGGGAGGGTGTCCGGGGGCGAGGGGCACTCTGCTCTGTGTGGGTGGGCTTCCTCTTCCCCCGGGATGCTGGAGCAGCTTCATCGGTGGGGAAGAGGCCGAGGTCACAGAGGAAGAGCTGCTGTGACTTTGGGGTTGCAGGTGAGGCAAGGGAGGGTGCTTTGGAGGGAGAGGGAACTGAGGACTGCGCAGTGCATGTGGATGCGTGTGTGTGTTCCAGGGCCCCATCCCCTGTGAGTCTGGCTTCAGTCCCCTGAATGTGCGTGCGTGTGCGTTTTGTCATTGGCGTGTGTGTCAGTGTGCTGGATGTGTGTGTGCTGGTGTGTGCCTGTGCCAGTGTGTGTGTGCCTGGGATGGGTAAGGTGCTGGGGAGTGTGGATGGAGCAGAGGCAGGAGGGGTGAGGGACCGTTTGAGGAGGGACACTGCTGCCGTCAGGGAGGAGTCCATGGACCTATTGCCCCTCTGTAGGTCAGACATGCCCGATGAGATGCCCTCCATGAACGACACCAGCTGAGTCAACAGCGCGGTGTGCGCATGGAGGACACTCAGCATGGCTGTCTGCCCTACATGGAGCTGGCGAAGGAGGTACACAGACTCCTCACTCAGGGCAGCAGGGGACACAGGGGCAGGGGGTGCGGTGCCTGGCCCAAAGGAGACACGCTCCCGGACATGGGAGCCTCCACGGACCTGGGGAATGGGAGCCGATGGGAGGGCGGTGGTGGTGCTGGTGGTGGCGGGGACAGCAACACTAGCTGGGGTGTGGTGGCTGCTGACACCCGCCTCCACAAGGGAGTCATCCTCCGAGTTGCTCTGGTCCTCAGCTGAGGTGGATGCTGCTGAGGACTCCTCGGTGTGGCTCCCCTCGCCCTCCGTGCCACTGGGTCCCTCCGACCACTCCTCGGCTGCTGACCCAGTCTGGCTCTCCGGCTCCTCCTGGTCCGTGGAGCTGTCCCCTTCCGTGGCCGTGGATGTATCTGCAAACAATGGGGAAACAGACAGACATCAGTCACCTGCACATAACGCACACACCACTGTGAGCACAGCACATCACAGAGCAAGCCCTGGCATCATTAGTTGTACATTGCTAAAAGTGCACTAATTGAACAGGAGAAGTCAATTGTCAGTCTGATGCCAAGCATGGCACTCACATCCCACATGGCCTTGCACCCATCTGTCTGGTGTCTGTTGGATTGCAACACCCCAGTGTTGACACATGCACCAAGTACACAGTAGTTGGACAGTGCAGAGGACACGGTGTGGACACATCACAGCTCTTGCCACTGAGTCAGTACAGGTTTATGGATGTAAGGGATGCCCAGAGTCAAATAGGAAATGCATGTGATGCATACCAGCGACAGACACCATGATGCACCCATGTCCTGATAGCCAGCGCCACTATGGTGTGCATGTAGCACATGTCACTCCCCTGCAGGATCACCAATCAGTAGACACATGCCATGGCGTAGGCATGACTGC
>CAWUFW010024349.1:0-61927 GCA_963921515.1 Calotriton arnoldi | reverse complement strand
CAGGGGGCTGGATGCCTACCACTATTACCACCCTGAGCCAGGGGGGCTGGATGCCTACCACTACTACCACCCTTAGCCAGGGGGCTGGATGCCCTACCACCCTTAGCCAGGGGGCTGGATGCCTACCACTACTACCACCCTTAGCCAGGGGGCTGGATGCCCACCACCACCCTTAGCCAGGGGGCTGGATGCCTACCACTACTACCACCCTTAGCCAGGGGGGCTGGATGCCTACCACTACTACCACCCTGAGCCAGGGGGGCTGGATGCCTACCACTACTACCACCCTTAGCCAGTGGGGGCTGGATGCCTACCACTACTACCACCCTTAGCCAGGGGGCTGGATGCCCTACCACCACCCTTAGCCAGGGTGGGCTGGATGCCCTACCACTACTACCACCTTAGCCAGGGGGCTGGATGCCCTACCACTACTATCACCCTGAGCCAGGGGGCTGGATCCCTACCACTACTACCACCCTTAGCCAGGGGGCTGGATGCCTACCACTACTACCACCCTGAGCCAGGCGGGGCTGGATGGCTACCACTACTACCACCCTTAGCCAGGGGGGCTGGATGCCTACCACTACTACCACCCTGAGCCAGGGGGGCTGGATACCTACCACTACTACCACCCTTAGCCAGGGGGCTGGATGCCTACCACTACTACCACCCTTAGCCAGGGGGGCTGGATGCCTACCACCACCACCCTTAGCCAGGGGGGCTGGATGCCTACCACTACTACCACCCTTAGCCAGGGGGGCTGGATGCCTACCACTACTACCACCCTGAGCCAGGGGGGCTGGATGCCTACCACTACTACCACCCTTAGCCAGGGGGCTGGATGCCTTCCACTACTATCACCCTTAGCCAGGGGGGCTGGATGCCTACCACCACCCTTAGCCAGGGGGGCTGGATGCCTACCACTACTACCACCCTTAGCCAGGGGCTGGATGCCTACCACTACTACCCACCTGAGCCAGGGGGCTGGATGCCTACCACTACTACCACCCTTAGCCAGGGGGCTGGATGCCTACCACTACTACCACCCTGAGCCAGGGGGCTGGATGCCTACCACTACTACCACCCTTATCCAGGGGGGCTGGATGCCCCTACCACTACTACCACCCTTAGCCAGGGGGCTGGATGCCTACCACTACTACCACCCTGAGCCAGGGGGCTGGATGCCTACCACTACTACCACCCTTAGCCAGGGGGGCTGGATGCCCTACCACTACTACCACCCTTAGCCAGGGGGGCTGGATGCCTACCACTACTCCACCCTTAGCCAGGGGGCTGGATCACCCACCACCACCCTTAGCCAGGGGGCTGGATGCCTAATACTACTACCACCCTTAGCCAGGGGGCTGGATGCCTACCACTACTACCACCCTGAGCCAGGGGGGGCTGGATGCCTACCACTACTACCACCCTGAGCCAGGGGGGGCTGGATGCCCACCACCACCCTTAGCCAGGGGGGGCTGGATGCCTACCACTACTACCACCCTTAGCCAGGGGGGGCTGGATGCCTACCACTACTACCACCCTTAGCCAGGGGGGGCTGGATGCCTACCACTACTACCACCCCCACTCATAGGATGGACAATGCATGACACAACCAGCACACCACAACCTAGGGAATGCAAGAAAAAGACATCCCCCAACACCATGACAAGCGTGTGTAGACTGTGTCAAATGCCTACAACACCGAACATGACTCTGAGACATACAATGTGACCCCCTAGCACATGTGCCACACATATATGTGTGTGGCACCCACAATGCAAGCAGGCCATGACCATTGTGGCAATGGGGTCCAAACCCCCATCATCACAGTGAGCAAAATGTAAGTGTGGGGTCCATAGCTGAAGCACATTTTGAACATTGTGGCAATGGGGTCTAAACCCCCATCATCCACAGTGACCAAAAGGTAAGTGTTGACAAAGGAAGAGCTGCAACTGCCAAACTGCATGGATGATTCCTGGTCACAGAACAAAAAACACATCAGTGGCAAAGTAGTGTATGTGTCCCATTGCAACATAAATTGTGTGAGCCAAATACTGCAGTGCAAATAAGACATACCTTTGGCCATGTGCAGACAAACAACACCCATGGGGGCTGACACTGTCAACATTCATCAATGACACAATGACAGAAGTGACCATCAGAATGCAGACCCACATATTTGCACCAATGGGCACACAAATGCAGATACCCTGTGGAGACTGCAGATGTGAGGTGAACAGATACCATACCATGGCAGCAATGGGACACACAAACCATGATCATTGTGCTGACCGATGACCTAGGAGTCCCAGGGACAGCAGGGGAATCCACCAAACTACATACAGCCAATGGCACACCCAAGATATGCCAATGCAGTGGTGCAGATGCACAAACACAAACAGGCAGACCCACACTGCACATCATACACAACAGGTGAGGGAGGGGTGCCAGTGTCCCCAGGCAGCCACACAACACATGAGGAGACCTGAATACCAATCATACAGATGTGCATACAGTGCCACACAAAGGTAACTCATGGATCCAAATCCCCTATGTGGGCAAGCAGGCATTGTCAGATGAGAGGAGCACAAATCACACATGTCACACAGGCACGTAGGAACAGCAACTGACACAGCAAGACACAGACACACCACAGCACCACCCCCAGGGCCCCCACAATGTGGTGACCCTGGGCTGCATTACAATCCCACTGTGATGACAAAGCTAAATGTGGTTCACACTGTGAACCACAGTCATGTGTCCTGAGCAACAAACTACCATCACACCTACACAAGCACAAATCAATCAGCATGGCCAGTAAGCCAAGGCCAACATGGAGGCAGGGGCCTAGCCGGGCAACAACTCTCATCTGCACACACTCAACACCACACCCTCGACCTCCAACAATGTGCAGCAGTGAAGTACACATGCACTGGTGACATTGCACATGCACCCATGACTATTCCAGGGTGGTGGGTGGGAACCAAGGTGCAGAAACACATCACACATGGCCACTCAACAAGACTCCTGAATGTCTGACACACTGCACACTACGCTGTACATGGACATGACGGCAATACCACACCAACCAATGGGATCCCAGCCACAGTCACACACCAATGAAGAAGCCAAGGTCACCCACAAAGAACACACATAGACAACAACCAACATTGCAGCCCGGACCCTGAGGAGTGCCAGCAGTCACACACACAACGTGTCACAATCACTGAAAGATAACACAAACTGGAAATCACATGACAGGGGCAAACAACAAGTGCCAAGGGAAACCTGACTGTGACCCATCTGCGTCTGCACACAAACTCAGCCCTGACAGCAAACACACCTATGGGTGACACCCTGATGACCAGTAATGTGCCATGCACCCACATCACAGAGAACCCAGGGAGAAGACTTTGGGGGAACATAGGTCAACTCAGCAAGCATCACAAACAGGTACAACACTAGGGATCACAGCATGCACAGCTAAACGGAAGTGAACACACAGACATGCACATACAACACACACCTTGGGCGCAGGCAATGTCACAGGTGTACACACTGCCATGAGGGGACTCCACTCCTGTGTGAGGAAAGCTGTGCCATATGTTGCCTCAGTAGGGCCCCATCATGTCAGCTGAGCACTTGGTCACACAATCAACAATTAGCACCAAATGAGGGCTCCCGTCACATCAGCCTGGTCATGGAAGTGCCAACGGAATCATCAGCACAGATCCAACACACTTGTATAGCAATGTTGCACTGACTACACGGATGAGTCCTTCCCCATTGATGCCCAAACCTGCATGTCCAGTGGAGATGGCCACACGGTCAGGGAAGTAGACAGAATTGAACAATGGCAGGCACAACAGATGTGCAGGGGTGGAAGCCACAGATGTGAAATAGCTAATCTAAGTAGGAAATCCCATTGCCAAATACTGAACACATGACACCCTCAGATGCTGCTATGGATGACATGGATACACCACAGGATAGGACACATTCCCCCTGGACCACATGGGTTCCTGCACAGTAACACTTCATTATCATGAGACCAAATATCACCATCACTGCAGCAAGGGCATGGTTAGCATCATCAACAACATGTACATCAGAAGCATAAGCACTAGAGAACAGAAAGTTGCTTTATTCAGCATATGTGTGGAATGAAAACAAAGTCCAGAAATAACACAAAGGCCAATGGCCAGTCCATTGTCAAAGTCCAAACTTGGTGACAGTGGCAGATGTCACCCTACGCATGCCTGCACAAAACCAGGGACAATCCACTAGGAGGGGCAACCGGGGGCAGGCCAGGCACCGCAGGGACAGGATCAGGGCTCACCAGGAGGAAGCAGGGAAGGGGTGGTGGGTACTGGAGAGCCACTGACAACTGCAGTGGAGGTGTCTGACATGGTGTGTGCCGGCACAACTGGGGGGCATGACTCAGATGTTGTGGGTGCCGGCACGACTGCAGTGGACCCTGCAGATGGAGTGGACAGGTCCGCCACTGCAGTGCCCAAGTCAGACAGGGTGGTAGTGGACTCCACTGCAGTGCCTACCACCAGGGGAGGAGAATGGGGAACAGGCAAGGTGGGCTGGACAGAGGGGGAGGACACCCTCACCACATCAGTGGCACAGACAAGCGCAGCGGGGGTGTGGTGCCGGGAGAGCAAGTGCCAGGGGAGAAGGCCGGATCCTCTTGGGGATGGTATATCTGTGGGTGGGGAACCTGGGGCAGGGTGTGGTGGGGGCACCTGTGGAGTGGGGGCCTGAGGGATGGAGGAAGGAGACCTGGTGCCTGAGCTGCAGGGCGGCGGCGGGGTCTTGCTCTTACGACTCCGGGGGACTTGCGGGTGGGGGCCTCAGTCTGTCTGCGCCTGGGGAAGGGTGTCCGGGGGCGAGGGGCACTCTGCTCCGTGTGGGTGGGCTTCCTCTTCCCCCTGGATGCTGGAGCAGCTGGATCGGAGGGGAAGAGGCCGAGGTCACTGAGGAAGAGGCGCTGGGTCTTTGGGGTTGCAGGTGAGGCAAGGGAGGGTGTTTTGGAGGGAGAGGCAGCTGAGGACTGCGCAGTGCTCGTGGATGCGTGTGTGTGTTCCAGGGCCCCATCCCCTGTGAGTCTGGTTTCAGTCCCCTGACTGTGCGTGCGTGTGCGTTTTGTTTGTGGCGTGTGTGTCTGTGTGCTGGATGTGTGTGTGCTGGTGTGTGCCTGTGCCGGTGTGTGTGTGCTTGGGACGGGTAAGGTGCTGGGGAGTGTGGATGGAGCAGAGGCAGGAGGGGTGAGGGACTGTCTGAGGAGGGACACTGCTGCCGTCAGGGAGGAGTCCATGGACCTATTGCCCCTCTGTAGGTCAGACATGCCCGATGAGATGCCCTCCATGAACGACACCAGCTGAGTCAACAGAGCGGTGTGCGCATGGAGGACACTCAGCATGGCTGTCTGCCCTACATGGAGCTGGCGAAGGAGGTACACAGACTCCTCACTCAGGGCAGCAGGGGACACAGGGGCAGGGGGTGCGGTGCCTGGCCCAAAGGAGACACGCTCCCGAACATGGGAGCCTCCACGGACCTGGGGAATGGGAGCCGATGGGAGGGCGGTGGTGGTGCTGGTGGTGGCGGGGACAGCAACACTAGCTGGGGTGTGGTGGCTGCTGACACCCGCCTCCATAAGGGAGTCATCCTCCGAGTTGCTCTGGTCCTCAGCTGAGGTGGATGGTGCTGAGGACTCCTCGGTGTGGCTCCCCTCGCCCTCCGTGCCACTGGGTCCCTCCGACCACTCCTCGGCTGCTGACCCAGTCTGGCTCTCCGGCTCCTCCTGGTCCGTGGAGCTGTCCCCTTCCGTGGCCGTGGATGTATCTGCAAACAATGGGGAAACAGACAGACATCAGTCACCTGCACCAAACGCACACACCACTGTGAGCACAGCACATTACAGAGCAAGCCCTGGCATCATTAGTTGTACATTGCTAAAAGTGCCCTAACTGAACAGGAGCAGCCAATTGTCAGTCTGATGCCAACCATGGCACTCACATCCCACATGGCCTTGCACCCATCTGTCTGGTGTCTGTTGGATTGCAACACCCCAGTGTGGACACATGCACCAACTACACAGTAGTTGGACAGTGCAGAGGACACGGTGTAGCATGTGGACATGCACACATCACAGCTCTTGCCACTGAGTCAGTACAGGTTTCCGGATGAAAGGGATGCCCAGAGTCAAATAGGAAATGCATGTGATGCATACCAGCGACAGACACCATGATGCACCCATGTCCTGATAGCCATCGCCACAATGGTGTGCATGTAGCACATGTCACTCCCCTGCAGGATCACCAATAAGTAGACACATGCCATGGCGGAGGCATGACTGCTAAGTCATACATCACTGTCTCAGTGATGTATGACTTGGCAGCCAGACAACAACACTCTGCACTGTGTCACAATAGTAGGTCATGGGGAATGCAAGTCCTGGAGCTGCACAAGTGCACATGTACATCCCCCACAACACATCATCTTAACCCTCATCTGTCCAGGTCATACCTATTGGACATATGGGAGACCTGTGACACTACCCTCTGAACCTGAGCCCCTCACAATCTGCTGTGAATGGGGAACAGCTGCCTGAACTTCACATTCGCATACCCCAGTCTGCACGGGCAGCTGATCAAACACCTATGTGACACACAAGTATCGTCTCCTATGGTCACATCTCCAGTGGCATGCTGAGCCCCTACCAAGAAACACCCCAGCAGTCCTGGCAACTAATCCACAGCACACTGACACAGAGGCAGACACCTGAGGGGTCAAATCACTGCGCACAATGTGTCAGCTGATACACGGGAGTGGGAGTACAGAGTGCATTGCATGGCCTGGAGTAGGCATGACTGTCCTGCCCCACATGAATGAGGGATGAGCCCTGGACAGTGGATAGCTGGCTATGTATGTGTGACACACGTAATCTGCACACTCCTGGGGCCCAAACATTGTTCCCACCCGCTGCATGGGTGTGTGCCACATACCCCAGGCACATGTGGTGGCTCAGCTCAGCAAGTGGACCGCATATCAAAGCAACACGCAGATTACATGTCCGAACACAGGCGTTGTGTGAACAATGGACCCACCCATGATGCCCACAACAGAGTTAGGGAAACAGATGCTGTCCCCACCTTTAGTGAAGCAAACTGCAAGGACACAGTCCCAAGTGACACAATTCCCTGAATGTAAGGGCCACACCTGGGTATCAGATGAGGAGTGGGCAGTGCACAATAGAGGGACATGGCTCCTGGACAACATGACTGCTGCACTGTGGCAGTTGAACCAGGCCAGAGGAGGGCACAAAGCATGTAATACAGAGTTCACAGTGCAGTCTTTGACTCACCCCTCCTTGCTGCTGTCTGGCCTTCAGCTGCCCATCCAGGTCTGGAAACACCACCGCCAGGATCTGGAGCATGTGGGGGGTCAGGGTCCATGTTCCGCCCCTCCTGCGAGGAGGCGACAGCTTCAGCTGGACCCGTGCAATCCTCCGGGTCCAGCCCCGAAGGTCCTGCCACCTCTTCTGGCAGTTGCGGATCCGGCGCTTGTAGACCCCCACGGACCGGACAGCCCGGACGATGTCCTTCCAGATCTCCTGCTTCCGATGGGCATTAACCTGTCAGGATGACAAAGTGAAAAGGCCATTACTACACATGCAACATATCCGTGCATGACACAGTTGTATATACATGTCTCAATCACAGGGGCACATGATGTACACAGGCAGTGCAAAGCTGCCCATGGACAGTTTGCCAGACGTCACTACATGGTATCATTGCATGGGAAGTAAAACCTTGTTCAAATGCACTGTCACTGCACCATACCTGTCCAGTGCATGTCACTACACACTATGGGGGGTGACAACTACTCAGTGAGCCTGCTAGCCAGTGGCGTGCAGACTTTCAGCCTTGCTAGTCAGACAATATGCACATTCAGAAAGGCAGTGCACAGAACACTCACCTGCTCCCCTGGTGTCCCATACAGCTTGCTGTACTGTGGAAGTAGGCTGTCCAGCAGGGCCTGGTTCTCCTCAAGGCTGAAGGCTGGGGCTCTCTCCACAGTACGTGCCATTGCAGGGTCCAGAGGGGCAGAGACAGCAGCAGTGCAGTGGCAGATGTCGTCCTGGAGCATGTAGTGCAGGCAAGTGAGCTCTCAGGGGAACAGCCAGCAATATATATGTGCTGGAGAGGCAGATACTGTCCCTTGTGTCCAAAGTGATAGGTCCAAGTCGTTTGCATCTTCTGAATCTGGCCAATCCATGGAATAGCAGCACCAATACACGCCCACAGCATCCTTCAAATCTTCAACTTCATGACATACATGATTTTGCAACATTGTTGTGGGTGACCAACTGAATTTCCAGCAACCGACTTGTTCGAAATTCGAAACGCGTCCGTTGCCAGGCAAGGCCATTGTCAATGGGTGCGCACCGATCGGTCCATTGTGGTACAACGCGTACAGGGGTACAACGCGTACCCGCACACATTGAATGCAATGGGCCGGCCGGGGGCACCGATCGGTCCATTGCAGTACAACGCGTACAGGGGTACAACGCGTACCCGCACACATTGAATGCAATGGGCCGGCCGGGGGCACCGATCGGTCCATTGCGGTACAACGCATACAGGGGTACAACGCGTACCCGCGCACATTGAATGCAATGGGCCGGCCGGGGGCACCGATCGGTCCATTGCAGTACAACGCGTGCACAGGGTACAACGCGTACCCGCACACATTGAATGCAATGGGCCGGCCGGGGGCACCGATCGGTCCATTGCAGTACTAAGCGTACAGGGGTACAACGCGTACCCGCACACATTGAATGCAATGGGCCGGCCGGGGGCACCGATCGGTCCATTGCAGTACAACGCGTACAGGGATACAACGCGTACCCGCACACATTGAATGCAATGGGCCTGCCGGGGCACCGATCGGTCCATTGCTGTTCAACGCATCACTGTACAAGTGACTGGCATATGTCACCATGCCTGTCTCAGATGGACATATGCCAGCCACAGATAGCTCCCAGGGAGTGAGGGGCACACCTACATCACGACAGCCTGTCCAAACTTTATCATAAGGCATGTAAGGCTGCATTTCCTATTGTGTGTATGTTGGTGTACATGTTGTCCTGTGGGTGTCACCTGTGGGCAGCCACCCCCAGGCTGTGCACGTGTTCATGGGGACAGGATCCTGGGTGTTACGTGTACATGACCACTGTGATGTGCAACTGTTCATATCTGTGCATGTGCCATGGTCACATTTCACGGTGGTGTATGTGTATGTCATGTCACATACCCCGTGAGTCCCATGTGGGACGGTATGTTTGAGCCAGGGTGTCCCAGTGGCACAATAGTGATGGTCCTCCACAGTCTGTGTGCATGTAGTGTTTACAATGTCTCTGATTTCATGTGCACAATGGGAGACAGTCTCCACATCCACGTTGTGTGTGCATGGACTTTGATGTTGTGCGTGTGTGTGTCACAGACGTCCATGTCTGTCCTGCCGTGGCAAGTGGGACCACTACCTGTGGGGGTCATGGTTGTTTTGCTGTGGTGTATACATGATACTCCATGTAATGCCAGTGTCCATGTGGCAATACAGGGTCCCTGGGAATGTACCTGTCGTTGAGCTGTGGTGCCTGGGGCACATCTGTCCTCACATGTCACTGTGGGGGGTGATTGTGACACGGCAGCAGGAGATGGGAACTGTGACACGGCCTCATGATATCCAATGGGCCAACCTGGGACTAATTGATTGCCACTTGTTGGACCGTGTTGACAGATGTTGGCCATGTATGTACCATACATGTCCTTACGGAACTGCACACTTCATGTAGTTGTGCCTCATAATGATGTATGTTGGGATATTGAGTGTGTTCAATGCCGCATATGTGGGGTGACTGACAATCTTGCTTACTTCTCCTCTGCACTGCAGGGCTCCTGCTGTCCATCGACCATTCCCAGACCTGGCAACGATGGTGGAACGGGACAGCATCCGACGGTACCGCTTCACCAGGCAGCTGATTGAGGATTTGGCAGTGCAGTTGTCCCCACATTTGCAGCCTGGCCGGCCGTATCCTACAGCGCTGACCCCCAAGGTGAAGGTGATGGCAGCCCTACACTTCTTTGCCACCGGTACCTTCCAACATACTGTGGCGACTGCTGGTGGGATGTCACAGACCATGTTGAGCCGTGTGCTCCGCGATGTTTTGGCGGCAATGTTGCTATTCCTGAACCGGTACATCTATTTCCCTAGACTGCGACGACTCACTGACGTGAAGAGTGACTTTTATGCCCTGGGGAGGATGCCGCATGTCATTGGCTCCATTGATGGGACACATGTGGCTTTGGTACCACCACAGGCCCAGGAGCAGGCCTACAGGAACCGCAAGCACTACCACTCGGTCAATGCACTGGTGGTGTGTCTTGCAGACATGACCATCACACACGTGTGTGCCCGTTTCCCTGGTTCAGCACACGATGCCTTTGTGATGAGGAGTAGTCGCATCCCCAGGATGATGGCACAGATGCAGAACCAGCGTGCCTGGCTTGTCGGTGTGTACTGACTTTGTGCCATTGTGTGTGATCTGATCTGTAGTATTCCGCCCACTTTTCCAAGTCAGCTAATGTGCACTTGTCTGTCCGTAGGTGACTCGGGATACCCCAACATGCCGTGGTTGCTGACACCCCTCAGGAACCCTGTGACACCAGCCCAGATGCGCTACAATGAGGCACATGGTCGGACCAGGAGAGTGATTGAGCGGACATTTGGTCTCCTGAAGAGCCGCTTCCGCTGCCTGGACAAGACCGGAGGGTCCCTCCCATATGCCCCTGCGAAAGTGTGCAAGATTATCATCGTCTGCTGCATGCTCCACAACCTGGCAGTGCGGAAGGAGTTGCCTCTCATCCAGGATGACAATGACCAACATCCGCCACCTGTGGAGGATCCTGGCCTGGACCACGATGCCAGTGACGATGATGATGATGATGATGAGGGTGATGTCCGCACACAGCTCATCACCAACTTCTTTAGCTGAATGTGAGTATCCTGAGGTGTCATGTCAATGATGTGAGTTGGCATGATATGTGTAGGTGGTGCTCTGGTGCTGTTGGAGTGTGTCCATGGGCTACTTGACTGGATGTGTGTTGCGATGTGTGCTTACAGGTGGGCTGTACTCCCCAACAGTGTTGACATGCTAACTTGGTTCTGGGTGGGTATCTTGTAACATGTATTGTGCATGAGTTTTGCTGTTCTGTCCTGTACTCCATTGCTTTTGACTGTGTGTCATTTCTGTCCTTCACAGGGTACTTTCAGATTCGTTTGGTCAACTGTGTCCACCGACGACGTGATTGCACTTCCAGGGTGGTAGCTGTTGTGTCCCTACAGGTGATGTGCGCCACACCCATGGACTTCCTTCCGTCTACAGTTGTTGACTGTGTGCCCACTGCCAGGTGGGATTACCTTGCATCTGTAGTGGTTACGACATGTTGCAACTGTGTAATAAACCTGTGCTTCACTTTGTGATGTGCGTTGTCTGTGGTCACACATTTGACTGCCATTTGCTTACTGCACCTGTGGGCTACTTGACTACAACTGGGAATGGGTGTGGTGTCTGTGCATTGCACCGTCTTCCCTGGCAACATCAGTGTAGGCAATGAGTCAGATGGCCTAGGTGTGTATGTGTTGTGTAGCCCTGGTGGTGTGTCTCCCTCATATGTGTCACGTTGCCTTTACTCACATGCCTGTGTTGTACTTGCTGTTGCAGTTCGCATACACAGTGTAATTTTGCAGTTCATCATCCCCATAACAGCACCCACGTTGGAATCACAACAGAGGCAAGTATGGTGTATTAGTGTGTTTATTGTGATACATTTGTGTGAATAGTGCATAGGATGGGTAGTGCTGTACATAAATCTTGCAATCAGAAGTTCCTAGGTGAATTGAAAGTCCTGGTAGACAGAATCCCCAGTATCGGGGCCACAGTTGTCTGAGACATTGGTCCAACTTGTACTCCCCATGCAATGTGTGGGAGTAGTGTTGCCGTCAACAGGGTGAACAGTCTGTGCACAAAGGTGAACATCCAGAACAGGTTCAGGCTTCCTGGGAGTTGCGCTTGGCCATCGGCCTCTCACTTGCCCCTCTTCGGACGACCCCTCTTCTTGGGGGGGCCCTCAAGTACAGGCTGCTGCGGTGCAGGGGACTCTCCGCCAGAGTCATCCTCCCTCCCTGTGGCAGTTGCAGTTTGGGCAGCACCAGATGTTGTTGGCACACAGGGAGGTGTGGACTCGTTGCTGTTCATCTGGCGGAGGCATTGTAAAATGTCCCTGTGCACCGCCGTCATCTCATGCAGTGCATCCCACTTGGACTCCACGCGGGACATGTGTGAGTCCACGCGGGACATGTGTGACTCCACGTGGGACATGTGAGAGTCCAAGCGGGCATGATGGGCAGCCTGCTGCTGTTTCATGTCTCTGAGGAGCCCCACTACCTGGCTGAGGTCTCCGGTGCTGGACTGGTACGCATCAGCTATGCGTACCAGTTGTGGGTCATCATGCACACCAGCAACCTCTGCAAGCAGCGACCTCTGTCTCCCACCCTCCCACCACCCCTGCTGACATGTGCAGTGCGTGCAGTGGCACGCACAGATGACCCTGGTCCACCTTGGAGGTTGGTGGTGGTGGTGGTGTCCATGGCCCCAGGTTGGTCCAGGGTCCCTGTGCTGGTGTTGCTCCTTGTTCTGTCCATGTCGGCAGGGATGGTATTTGTGTTGACAGTCGTTGGAGGGGTGGGTGCAGGGGGTGCAGCTGGTGGTCCTGCTGGTGCTGCAGCTGGTGGTCCTGCTGGTGCTGCATGTAGACTTGCACCGGATGTGCCAGGTTGGTCTTCTTCGTCCGAGGAGGGCAGAGGCTGTACGACACCAGTGAGCTCCGCATCCTCTTGAGCCTGGGACTGGGACTCCTCAGCGTCTGCTGCTGTGTCCCCATCATCACCTGTTTTTGGGAGACACACACAATGTATGTTATGTTTCTGCAGGCATCAATGGTTGACACACCTGACAGTTGTGACTGTGCCTCTGGGTGCGGGCCTGTACATTGCATTGTCCTAAGTCGTCACAGTCAGGGGTTGATATTGGTGTGGCACATTGTCCTGCATCATTTGGGCATTTCTATGTATTTGTTGGGGTGTGAACATGGTCTGCATTGGTTGTGTTTGGTTGACAGCCGGCCCTCCTTCCCACCCACCCAGCCAGTCAGTTATCCCACCATGGACTGTGCTTGCATTGCAGGGAGTGGAAGTTGTCTCTCAGGATGTCAGTCAGTGGTGTCCTGCTGTTTGTTGGTGCACAGTTGCCAGCAGGGCCTTGTGCTCCCCACAGCAGTAGCCAGTGTCAGCCATCTTGTGAGTCCTTCTCCACTCCTTGTGATGTGAGCATGGTTCAGGGTGGTGTTGATGGGCCAGTTGTGAGGGTGACCAATATCTGTGACTGCCACTCCCATCATGCTATTGCCTCCACCCCACTTGCCAGCATTCCCACACTTACTTGCTTTTGTGGGGAGTTCAGTATGTGTGGGTGTGAGGGCAATGGCAAGATGGCTGACAGTGGTGTCCTGCTGTTGGTTGGTGTGCAGTTCCCAGCATGCCCTTGTGCTCCCCACGACACAGCAACAGTGTCAGACATCTTTGATGGGCCTTTCCACTCTCTGTGGGATGTGCATGCGTGAGTGTGAGCTTGCTGGGCCATGTGGTGGGGGATGTAGAGCTGTGCCTACAACTCCCATCATGCTATTGCCTCCACCCCCTTCCCAGCATGCCCATGCTTCCTTCCTTTTGACTCTGCTTCCCTGTGGGGTGGGCTGCCTGTGCTGACAGGATGGCTGGGAGTGTTGTCCTGGCAGTTGTTTGGCTAAAAGTCCCAAGAGTGTCCCTGTGCTTCACACAACATAACCCAGGGTGGTGGTTCTTTGTGGGATATTGAGTTAGGATGGGAGGCATTGCATTCTACCAGGTGGGTTCTGTGGAGTTTGTGTTGAGGGGGTGTGAGGGGAGGTGCTTGTGACTATGGTCAGTGCTGCAAGTCCTCCTTCCCACCCAGCCAGCCAGATATCCCACCATGGAACGTGCTTGCATTGCAGGGAGTGGAAGTTGTCTCTCAGGATGTCAGTCAGTGGTGTCCTGCTGTTTGTTGGTGCACAGTTGCCAGCAGGGACTTGTGCTCCCCACAGCAGTTGCCAGTGTCAGCCATCTTGTGAGTCCTTCTCCACTCCCTGTGATGTGCGCATGGTTCATGGTGGTGTTGATGGGACAGTTGTGGGGGGGCAATATGTGTGACTGCGACTCCCATGATGCTATTGGCTACACTGACTTGGCCAGCATACACAGAATTCCTTCCTTTGAGTGGTCTTCACTGTGTGTTGGTGTTGTTGTGGTGGCTACATGTCTGGATGTGTTTGTTAGTTCTATTTGGGCCACTGCCTAGCTGTAGTTGTAGTTGTGTTTGTACATGTGATGGCACGGTTGGATGTAACTTTTTTGATGGCATGTGTTGTGTTTATCTGACTGACATACACATTTTGGGATGATTCTGTTCTGGTTGCTGTGTATTGCTATGAGTGCATGGTTTGACTCTCCCCTTGACAGTGATGTGTGTGTGTTTTGTGGCAGAATATTGTGTACATTTGTTGTGTACTCACCAGGCTCTGGGATGTTCTCTAGTCCATATACGCTCACTGGCGGAAGGATGGCCCGTACCTTCTCCTCCCAGGGCCTGAGGTATATTGGCTTGGCAGGAGGGCCACTGCCGGTGTATTGGCTGATGATGTAGTCTTTCTTGAGCAGGTCCCGGACCCTCCTGCGCACGTCATACCACCTGTTCTGGATGTCGGTCTTTGTGCGCAGACATGGTGATTGTGCGTTCACCCTGTTGATGATCCTCTCCCACATCTTGGTTTTCTGGGAGATGGGGGTCTGTTGGACCAGTGTGCCAAACAGCTGTGGCTCTACCCTGAGGATCTCGTCTACCATGACTTCCAATTCACAATCTAGGAACTTGTGATTCTTCTTGGGGGGCATGGTGATGGGTGGTGATGGTGAGTGATGTGTGTGTTGGTGTGCAGGTGAGGGTGTGTGAGTGTGTGTTTTGCTGGGTGTATGTGAGGTAGGTATTTGTTGGTGTGCTGATGGTTTGTGGCTTGTGTGAGGGATGAGCTGTGGGTGTGTGGTTGCTGTCTCTTGGGTGCTGGCAGTGGAATGGCATTTGCAAAGGATCATGGTTGTGATTTGTGTCCTTTATATGGGTGGAGTTGTGGGTGTGTCTTTGTTCTCTGTCCCCACCCCCCAGTATTTATTGGCTTTGTAATTGCTTGTTTGGCCTTTTTTTGTGTGATTTTTCCTTTGTACTGTCTGTGCATGTTGGAAACGTTCTTGTGACTGAGTCGGACCCTGCATTTGTCTCGTACGGTGTTCTCCGTTTCGTTCACGCTGTGTTTGTGCAGTTTTCTATGCTGCGTACGCGTCGGTCGCGGTGTTTTGTGTTGCTTCGGCTCGGTTTTGTATGCGTGTCGGTCGTACGGCTTGTCCTCCGTCCGACTCGGTCGTGGTTTTCGCGCCTTGCATCGTACTTTGCGGTTTGGAGTTTGCGTGTACGTTTCGGTCGGATATGTTCCGGGTGCGTGTCGGTCGGTTCGATTCGCGTGTTTTTCCGGCCGGATTGCTGTTTTCCATGCGGCTCGGTCGTTCGGCTTGGGTTCGGTACGTGTCGGTCGGATTTTGCACGCCTTGCATCGTACTTGGCGGGTCGGGCGCCACAGGTACGTGTCGGTCGGTATAATTTCCGGCTCCGAGTCGGTCGGTGCTTTTTCCGGCCCGAATCGGAATCGACCCCTAAGTCTCAGGGCCCTGGGGTGGTAGCTCTCAAAGAGAAGTAAACTATTTCTATCTGTAGTTTTGTTATGAACTTTTGTCGTAAACCCTTCTTGAGTTATGGTGATGTCCAAATCCAGAAAGATTGCGTGGTTCTTGTCAATAGTGTGTGTGAACCTGAGATGGTTATCTTTGGAATTGACCCATTGGACAAATTCTGTTGCTTCCTCCTCTGTCCCGTGCCATACAATCAACACGTCATCAATGTAGCGCTTCCAAATTTTAAGGTGTTTCAGAAATCAATCACAAGATTTGTAAAGCGCACTACTTACCCGCGAGGGTCTCAAGGCGCTGAGGGAGAGGAGGGGGGGAGTTGCCGCTACTGGTCGAATAGCCAGGTCTTGAGTCGTCTCCTGAAGGTCAGCAGGTCTTGGGTCTGTCGTAGGTTGAGGGGAAGGGTGTTCCAGATCTTGGCGGCGCGGTGAGAGAAGGATCTTCCTCCGGTGGTGGTTCTCCAGATGCGCGGGACGGTGGCCAGGGAGAGGTCGGCGGAGCGGAGCTGACGGTTGGGAACGTAGAAGGAGAGTCGACTGTTGAGGTAGGCTGGGCCGGTTTTGTGGAGTGCCTTGTGTGCGTGGATCAGGAGTTTGAAGGAGATTCTCTTGTCGATTGGGAGCCAGTGCAGGTTTTTCAGGTGGGGGTGATGTGGCTGTGGCATGGAATGTCGAGGATCAGGCGTGCAGAGGTGTTTTGGATTCTTTGCAGTCGTTTGATGAGCTTGGTCGGGGCTCCTGCGTAGAGGGCGTTTTCGTAGTCGAGTCTGCTGCTGACGAGGGCCTGGGTGACTGTTCTTCTCGTGTCTGTCGGGATCCACCTGTAGATCTTGCGGAGCATGCGGAGGGTGTTGAAGCAAGAGGAGGAGACTGCGTTGACTTACTTGGTCATGGTGAGCGTTGAGTCGAGGATGACTCCCAGGTTGCGTGCATGGTTGGTTGGTGTCGGGGGTGCCCCTAGTGACGAGGGCCACCAGGAGTCATCCCAGGCTGATGGGTTGGAGCCGAGGATGAGGATCTCCATCTTGTCTGTGTTCAGCTTAAGTCGGCTGCACTTCATCCAGTCGGCGACGGCTTTCATTCCTTCGTGGAGGTTGGATTTGGCAGTGAGGGGGTCCTTGGTGAGGGAGAGGATCAGTTGAGTGTCGTCGGCGTAGGAGATTATGTTGAGGTCGTGCTGTCGGGCGATGCGTGCGAGTGGAACCATGTAGATGTTGAACAGTGTCGGGCTGAGGGAAGATCCCTGGGGTACGCCGCAGATGATCTCGGAGGCTTCGGATCGGAATGGGGGGAGGCGGACGCTCTGGGTTCTGCCGGAAAGGAAGGAGGTGGTCCAATCCAGGGCCTTGTCTCGGATCCCTGCATTGTGGAGGCGTGTGCGTAGTGTGCGGTGGCAGACAGTGTCGAAGGCGGCGGAGAGGTCCAGGAGGATGAGGGCCGCCGTCTCGCTGTTGTCCAGCAGGATCCTGATGTCGTCTGTGGCGGCGATGAGGGCGGTCTCGGTGCTGTGGTTGCTGCGGAATCCTGACTGGGAGGGGTCCAGGATGCTGTTATCTTCGAGGTAGCGGGTGAGCTGTCTGTTGACGATCTTCTCGATGACCTTAGCTGGGAATGGAAGCAGGGAGATGGGCCGGAAGTTCTTGAGGTCGCTCGGGTCCGCCTTGGGTTTTTTGAGTAGGGCGTTGATCTCGGCGTGTTTCCTGCTCTCTGGGAAGGTCGCGGTCTCGAAGGAGAGGTTGATGACGTTGCACAGGTGGGGTGCGATGGAGCTGCCGGCTTTGTTGAAGATGTGGTGTGGAAAAGGGTCTGATGGGGAGCCGGAGTGGATTGTGCCCATGGTCTTGATTGTGTCCTCGTTGTTCACGTTGACCCAGGCTGTCAGGGGGTCATGGTCGATGGGGTGCGGCGGGTCTGATGTGTCGTGGCCTGTTGGGGTCGTCCGGGAGTCGAAGCTGTCGTGGATGTCGGCGATCTTGCGGTGGAAGAAGGTGGCGAGGGAATCACACAGGGCTTGCGACGGCGGGATGTCGTTGGCGTTGGAGCTGGGGTTGGAGAGTTCCTTCACGATGCTGAAGAGCTCCTTGCTGTTGTGTGCGTTGTTGTCGAGGCGGTCTTTGAAGGAAGTCCTCTTGGAGGACCTGATGAGGTGATGATGGTTGCGGATGTCATCTTTGTGGGCTGCGCGGCTGTCCGGCGTCTTCTCGCTGTGCCATTTGTTCTCCAGTTTCCGGCAGGTGCGCTTGGATGCTAGGAGTTCCGGGGTGAACCAGCTGGCTCTCTTGCTGGTGTCTTTGTAGGTTGGTTTTTTCAGCGGGGCTAAGGTGTTGGCGCAGTCGTCCATCCATCGTCTGAGATTGCGGGCGGCGGCGTCGGGGTTGGAGGGGTCGGTGGGTGGGCTGAGTGCGAGGTTTGTCTGGAGTTGGTCTTCGGTGACTTTGCTCCAGCATCTGCGGGGGATCTGTAGGGTGCGGTGGTGTGCGGCGGGTTTCCGGAAAGTGAAGTGGATGCAGTGGTGGTCGGTCCAGGTGAGTTCGGAGGTGTGACTGAAGGAGACGTGGGAGCTTGAGGAGAAGATGGCGTCGAGCGTGTGTCCGGCGATGTGGGTCGGCGTCGTGACGAGCTGTTTCAGTCCGAGGTTGGTGAGGTTGTCGATCAGGGTGGAGGAGTTGCTGTCGTTGTTCTCCAGGTGAAAGTTCAGGTCTCCGAGGAGGATGTAGTCGGTGGAGGTCAGGGCGTGCGTGCTGATGAAGTCGGCGATGGAGTCGCTGAACTGGGGTCGGGGTCCGGGGGGTCTGTAGATGAGGGTGCCTCTTACGGTGGTGTTGGGATCCGTGTGGATCTGGACGTGCATGTGTTCGGCGGTGCTGAGAGTGTCGTCGGTGCTGTTCGAGACCCTGATGGTGTCTTTGTGGACGATGGCGATTCCTCCTCCAATTCCGTTGGTGCGGTCTCTGCGGGTGATCTTGTAGCCGTCGGGGATGGCTATGGCGATGTCGGGTGCGGAGGATTCGTTCATCCAGGTCTCTGTCAGGAAGGCGACTTCCGGTGATGAGGTGTCGAGTAGGTCCCAGAGCTCGACGGCATGTTTGCGTGCGGAGTGTGTGTTTAGTAGGATGCACCGGAGATGGTTGAGGTCCTTCTTGGCGGGAGTCTCGGGCTCTCCGAGGCAGGTGAAGCTGCAGTTCCGGCAGGTGAAGGGACCATGGGTGCATTTCGGGGCGGCCTTGAAGCAGGTGGAGGTCCGTCCTGAGTTGAGAGCGATGAGGGTGCTGGCGTCGTATCGGAGGTGGTCTTCGTGGCGGATGCGGGGGCCAGGTGTTCTGGCGCTGGGCGCGGTCCAGACGCGGACGGGCGCAGACGGGCTTGCCTTAGGCGCGCCTTTGGCGCGCCAGCGGCGCGCCCGCTGCACGCGGCCGCCATATATGGGAGGTGGGGGGGAGGAGCAGCTGGGAGGCGGGAGGCAGGGGCAGCGAGTGGTCAGCGAGGGGGGCGGGGCCGCAGGGGACACAGCGGCGGGAAACGGGAGGGCGAAGGGGTACAGAAATCAAAAGGGGCACAGGGGGGCACAGAACGAAAAACAGTGCACAGCAGTGGGGGCACAGAATGGAAGGGCAGAAACAAGTGGGAAAGCAGTGGGGGCACAGAACGAAAACAGTCACAGCAGTGGGGGCACAGAACGGAAGGGCAAAAACAGTGGAAAAGCAGTGGGGGCACAGAACGAAAACAGTCACAGCAGTGGGGGCACAGAACGGAAGGGCAAAAACAGTGGAAAAACAGTGGGGGCACAGAACGAAAACAGTCACAGCAGTGGGGGCACAGAACGGAAGGGCAAAAACAGTGGAAAAGCAGTGGGGGCACAGAACGAAAACAGTCACAGCAGTGGGGGCACAGAACGGAAGGGCAAAAACAGTGGAAAAACAGTGGGGGCACAGAACGAAAACAGTCACAGCAGTGGGGGCACAGAACGGAAGGGCAAAAACAGTGGAAAAGCAGTGGGGGCACAGAACGAAAACAGTCACAGCAGTGGGGGCACAGAACGGAAGGGCAAAAACAGTGGAGAAGCAGTGGGGGCACAGAACGAAAACAGTCACAGCAGTGGGGGCACAGAACGGAAGGGCAAAAACAGTGGGAAAGCAGTGGGGGCACAGAACGAAAACAGTCACAGCAGTGGGGGCACAGAACGGAAGGGCAAAACAGTGGAAAAACAGTGGGGGCACAAATATAGAGGGGAAAGACAGTAACAGTGACGCTCACAACGACAAGAACCTACCTACGGCCTACCACTGGCCACCAGGGATGAGGTGCAGGTGGTAGCCTGCGGGTGGAGGAGGGCCTCAGATCAGCAGCAGCACGGAGCTGGACGCACAGGTGGCGCTGTGCGGATGGGGGGGCGACCTACCCAGAGGTCAAGGGTTGTTTGGGTGAGGATGTGGTCTATCTCAAATTGCTGGACATAAAGGCATGCCATACTTGGGGCAAAAGTGCTACCCATCGATGTCCCGGTGATCTGGTGGTAGATGGAGTCCTCAAATTCGAAAAAATTCTCCGTTAGTGCTAGTTCGGCACATTCCATCACAAAATGTTGGGGGGTCATGAAATTCCAATCCATGTTCAGGATGATGTGTTCCACCACTTCCAAAGTTCTTCTCTGTGGAATGCTCGTATAAAGAGCTTCTATGGCCATTGTTATAAGTAGGTTCTCAGTTGGGTCTACTTCCAGATCTCGAAGAAGGCAAAGGACATCTTTAGTGTCTCTAAGGTAGGAATGTGATTTCTTCATAATCGGTCTGAGGAACCAATCGCAAAACTGCGATAGAGGTTCCAGAACTGATCCAATACCGGATAAGATGGGTCTGCCAGGTGGAGGGGTCCGGTTCTTGTGGATCTTGGCAAGCGTGTAGAACCTGGGCATCCTGGGGTTCTCATTAATAAGGAAGCTTGCCTCCTGTCTAGTAATCCAATCGTTGGTAAAGGCCTCCTCTACCATGTTTTTAATTCTTGTCATCATGGGGCCTGTTGGATCATTTCTGTGTATGGCATAGCTGGCTGTGTCTGAGAGAAGTCTTTTACACTCCTCTTGGTACATCTCCTGGTCCATAATCACAATTGCTCCCTCTTTGTCCGCAGGTTTAATCACGAGATCGTGATTGTTCTTCAGGCTCCGCAGTGCTGTATGTTCATTTTTTGTGAGGTTTTGAAATCCCTTGGTACTCTGGAAGTCGATACCCTCGATCTCATTGAGTACTGCTTCCTCAAAGGCTAGTACTTGGCAGGAGGTGTTCTGGGCAGGTGGTTGAAAGGTTGACTTTTTCCTAAGTCCCGTCGTCATTTTTTCTTCAGTTTTATCCTCATCAGTACCGAAATAGTTGCGCAGCTTGATTTCTCTGAAGAACTGTGCCAGTTCCGTATGAAGTACAAAGGGATCATTCTTGGGTGTGGGGACAAAGCCCAATCCTTTAGAGAGGACCATCTCCTCATCGATAGTCAATGTGTGCTTACTGAGGTTAACAATGTTCGTTATTCCCTCCTTGTCGAGGGCATGTTCGCCCTCCCTTTGCTCCTGGTAACCACTGCGGTGGGTTGTTGGTCTTCCCACTGTACCCTTGTGTTCCTTCTTTTTTGTCGGCCTCTGCCTCTGCCCCTGTCCCGGTATAAAAAAGGATGGGGGCCTTGTGGGAAGCCAAATCCTGGCGGGAAATAAGGTTGTTGCCAATATCCAAAAGGGGGTGGGTGGTTGCTGGGCCATAGTTTGGCGATAGCCCTGTTGTCTGCTCTGCTGTTGTCCTTAGCTTTCGTCACTGCTGCTGTCACTCCTTTCGTCCCCCGAACTGAAAGTCCAATTCAGTGGGGTGGGTCTGAACCGTTGTTTTCTACCTGTTTGTTGTTGTATAGGTTTGTCATAATGTTCATCTGTAATGTATGGGTACACTGTTTCTCTGCTAAACTTCTGCACATCTTTTCTGAGTTTTGTCAATTTTGATTGTGTGAGATAGTCTTTATACTCAGTATGGTCGTTGTTGATTTCTTCGAGCTTTTTCTTAAAGACAGATAACTGTACTGTTGTTTTCAATCTGCACTCGCTTTGTTGAATTTCAAGAAGGAGGGCATCTGCCAGCTGCCTGGCGGTGTTGATGATCAAAATGAGCCAATCTTTGGTACACTTCCAGGCAATGCACGACCAATTTGTGCGGAACTCCTTATTGTTGAGAAACAGCCTTGGTTCATTGGTGACTATGAGTCCTCTTGGTGCGGTGTTTTTTCTGAGGTACTCCGTCATAAATGCCCCATGGAGGGCTGTGCGTATCTGTTCCTTTTTCTTTGCTGACAATGTTTCCCATTCGTCAGAGTTTTTTACTGCTTGAGCTACCACAGTTTCGGCTAACAGGGATGGGGCGTTGAGGATCTCGGCTAAGACCTCATCCCCAAACGAGAGTTCTGTATCCATGGTTAAAGTAGGGTAAATGGGTGGGTGGGCTGGATCAATTCGTGATCCGCTCCTCTCAATTTACTTGAGTGGGACTGGGAATTCACTATATCAGTCCATTCTTAGAGTCTGATCCCATAGTAATCAGTACTTCTTCCTAATATTTGGAAGAGGTCACCCCTAATAATGTTCCCACAGACATCAGCTGTACAAAATCAGAAAAACACATAAGCTCCACACTGTGTGGAGAAGGGAACAAGAGGCGCAGGGTTTTAGGAGCTAGCAGCCTCCAACAATAAATGTTAACCACAAAAAGCTGCTCTTAACTTAGTGACCACTGTGAGGTTTGGGTTATGTTGTGAGTGAAGACATCTCACAAAATGTAACGGACTGGTCTCACACACCACCTGGTGTCATGCTTCATCATTGACCAGTCCTCGCCCTCTAAAACCTTGGTTTGATAGAGGGCGGGCATACACCTGATGACAGGGATGCACTTCTAAACTAAGTGTGGACCCATAAACAAGTGAGTGTGGTTAAAAATCATTATAGTTATCCTTGTCATGTTTTTTAATGTGAAAGGAAACTATATGATATTAAAATCAGATGACGGTATATGGGGGAATTAATGTCCCCTAACCGTTATGTGAAAGGTCAACATGTTTCTGCCGTGTTGGCCCAGTTGGGTCCAGGGCATTCATCAGGACCTAATTAGAACACGAAGGGCTCCGTTCTTACCAGCTAGTGGCAAGAGAATACCACTGTGTGGGCGTGATCAATGTCACTCTCCACAGTTTGATGGCTTCTAAATTCAAGCCTGTAAAAGAAAATATTGAAAAAACATATAAACCAACAAACCTTCGTTGTGGTGGAATTCTGAACACAATACATGCACTGTTTCAGTAAAACGTGAGTGACTACTTGTGTGACATGTGACACTCTATTTGTGTACACTAATCCAGAGAAACAAATAGTGAGAACGCGCGTCTCACTGTTCTTACCCTAAATAACAAAGCTACTTGCCCCATGGAAGGAGGGGAGGGGAAACCCCTGTTGTCAAACCCTGTTGAAAGAAACACAAATCACAATTGGCGTGAAAATTGTGGTCTGTGACAGGAAAAAGTCCACATCGCATTCAACCACATTTATACATGGAGTGGTAAAATTACCATACATTCACTCAGCCCTCATTCAAACCCTTACTGCTTCAAGGGAAGTTTCCCATGTGGTTCCTAGGCGACTGCTCCTGGATCTCCCCAATGTAGAAATGAGGAGGAAGTCATCGCGCTATATATAGTGCATACTCTCATGTTAATTGGTGTCAAGCGGTTCACAGGTGATGTTAGGTATCATCAGGTGAATGGTTTCCTGTGTCCCTGTAAAGGGAAGCCTGGTCTAATCATGGCGGTCAAGTGCACATGCTCAGAGTGAGCTATGACTAAGCTATGGAAGTAATGAATCAGGTGCGTGACTTCCTGTGTCCTACGTGCGCGTGCCTGATTCAAAGATGGCCGGTGTTCGCGCATGCTCTATGATGTGAAGTACCTTGTTTTAGCAAATTGGGGTGTTTTTGATGTGGATGTTGTTCTACTGATGCTCGATTGGAAGAGAGCCAGCCTGCACCTTCAGAGGGTTCTCCAAATTTTGATATATATGTTAAACATGGTATTGGCCCTGTTATGTTTAGCACATTGTGGCATAAATATACGAGGGACAATGCTGAGTTACAGTGGCCGCTTACTGGCTCATTTGATGAGCAGAAATTGAACTTCTTGCAGGACAAGTTGTTGCTAGGAGGAGTAGACAGTCGATGTTTGATTCTCTGAGAGTATGGCAGAAAGAAGCAAAGCAGCGACGCATGAGGGCAGAGAAAGAGGCCTGGAAGAGGCAGACGCAAACGATAACACAGAAGGCAGTAGCTTATGAAAGAGGAAAGGTAGAGAAGGGTATAGAATGTGCAGATAGAAAGTTTCGGTTACAGACAGATAAGTGCTATGTTACTAGGGAGGAAGGTGATGATTTCGTCAAAGACCTATTGGATTCTCATCCTCCTCCTCCTTATGCCCCTGAACGGATATACCCGGCAGTCCCATCCTCTCAGTCCTTGGCCTCTAGTGCCGCCCCTTCTAGCATTCCCGTTTCAAGCGCTACCGCTTCAGCCCCGGCCCCTCTTGCTTCTCTCCTACTCACAGCAGGCACTGGGGCGGGTGCTGTTAGTTCTCCTGTCCAGTCTGTCAGCTCTGGATCGTCCGCTACTCTCCCTCTCACCCCTACCACCCTGTCTCCCTACATGATGGTGCCTGTCTCTGTGTCTGCTCCTTCCCCCGTGAGTGTGGCACACCAGGCACAGTTGAATGTTGAAACTCCTGCACATGGCGTGCATGATGTGAATTGGGCAGCGGTGCAAGATCGAATGGATAAAGTGTTGGTGCGTTCTGCAGTGGGTTATGAGGAAAAGAAAATGGTGGCGAACCAAGCAGCTCAGTGGGCTCGACACCCGATCTATAGTGTGGAGGATGTGTGGAGTGTGATGAAAGATTACGAGCCGTTTATACAGCAGCATGCCCTTAAACACATGTCAGTGATGCTGATAGAGTTGTGGGAACAATGTTTTCAGGGTGTTGCACCGCAAATAATATATGACATACGGGATAGAGTATATGCCGCAGATATGGCTCCCAATGAGGTTTTTAGCAATATAACGACATTAGTGGGTTACCGAGGTAGATTGCTCCAGAAGGTACCGACAATGGGGACACAGCATCCCATGAGGGAGGTTCACCCCATTTACCACCCTGAAATTCCAGAACTGCGCGATGCCACTAATGCTGTGATTAGACAACGGGTCGACGCTCGGTTTCAGGAGCAATGGATCTATACTCCTTGGAAGAGGAGTGAGGTCCTATCCTTAAAGAGCCAGCTGCCGGACCCCCGGAAAAACCCCACTGCCTATTATAAAGAATTGACAGAGGCGGCCTCCTCTACAGTAATGACGTTAGCTGATATAGAGTTATTTTTCGGCTTGTTGGTACCAGTGGACATGTGGAGGCAAGTCCATACGCAGGATCATGCACTAGAGTTGGGGGGAACATGGGATGAGATTAGGGCATGGGATAAGGAGCGTAAGCCGGCAACAAGCCGAAAGCGGAGCTACTCGCTTTGCCAGGGCGAATTATCACATACATGCATTCACTTATCCCGCCAAAGAGAGTGGATTGGGATAAGTTGACTGCGTGTTGCCAGAAGAAGGATGAGAGTGTGTCGGATTTCTTTACTAGATTTGAAGGGGTGTTCTTAGATTTTAGTGGACAGGAACTGTCGCAGGAGGGTGGTGTTCGTTTATTTGTCAATAGATTTGTCACTAACTTGCTTCCCGAGATTGCAACGTGGTTGCAGGCTTCGGAAAGTACTTGGACGACGTCATCCCCATCCGTGATATTGAGTATGGCGCAATATTACGAACATAGAGAGAATGAGGACAAGGAAAGGGTGGAGAAAAAGTCCAAGGATTTGAAGACGAGGGTATTGATGCAGCAAGTGGCGAGGTGAAATGGACGAGGTAGAGGTCCGGGTTCAGCCCAGCAGCGGTCTGGCAGAGGTGGCGCGTTGAATGCGCCCCTCGGGCTCAACCAATGTGCGTATTGCAAAAAGGAGGGACACTGGCGGAATGAGTGTCCGGAGCTATTACAGAAGGGCGAGGCCCCAAGAGGTCGAGGATTTCGAGGATGCGGGCAAGGAACAGGAGGTAGAGGTGGAATGTAGTCAGAGGATTCATCACACAATAGACAGAGCGGGAATTATTTTGATGACCCCCGAGGACGGCAGTATTATCACGACGATTATGACATGGACGAAGTGACGGGGTTGTCTCACTGCTAGGACAGCCGAGGACAGGGCGAGGGACCAGTTCTTGTGCCTATAGATCAGAATGGACCTTATTTCACTGCTGATTTACAGGGTACTACTGAAAAGTTTTTTGTCGATACAGGGGCTATGAATAGCTCTGTTTCCCGTTCACTGGTCCCGGGGGCAGCTCTGTCTGGCCAAAATAATGTTTTGGTGGGTTTCTCAGGCGTGCCGGTCATTAGCCCCATTTCCAAGCCTCTTGCTTTGACTATTGGCCCCTTTACGGTCGATTCACCATTTTTACTGACATCCAATTGTGGGGAAAATTTGTTAGGACTTGATTTGTTAAAAAGGTTGCATGCAACAATTTCTTGTTCTCCAGATGGTGTTTACATGACTATTGGACCGCAGGTAGCCCTTGCCAAACAATGTTTTGCGAAGGATGCCCCCCTTCCAGCTGTGTTTCGAGATGTGCCACATACGTTATGGGCTACAGGAGACACAGATGTGGGGTTACTCCAGATCCCGCCAGTTTCTATACAAGTCAGGGACAATGCTAAATTGCAATGTATTCCCCAGTACAAGATAACCCAGGCAGGTGAAAAGGCCCTATTGCGAATAATACAGGATTTGATTGAGTCTGGTGTGGTTGAGGAGACTACGGCGAATGTATGTAATAGCCCTATTCTTCCTATCCTTAAAAAGGCCCCCTTGGATTCTCCTGATGCCCACCCTGATGTTTACCGCTTTGTGATTGACCTCAGAGAGGTTAATAGGATCGTAGTTTCCCAATACCCTGTGGTTCCGGACATTACAGCGATCTTAACCATGATTCCCCCATCAGCAAAGGTTTTCTCTGTAATTGACTTGAAAACCGCTTTCTTCAGCATACCAATTCATACAGATAGCCGATATCTGTTCGGGTTTGCAATAGCCGGACGGAGCTTTAGATTCTGTCGTGCTCCACAAGGCTATACTGAAAGCCCCAGTATTTATAGTCAAGCCTTGAAAGCTCAACTGGATTCTTTGGAGCTTCCCCCTGGTAATGTGCTGCTGCAGTATGTTGACAACCTCCTTATTGCTTCGGACAATGAGGAGGGCTGCAAAAATGCCACAGTTCAATTATTATTGCATCTGGCGCACCATGGGCACAAGGTGTCACTTTCCAAATTTCAACATTGTCGACAGGAGGTCACCTATTTAGGTCACCTACTGTCGAAGGAGGGTCGCAGACTAACACCCGAGTGCATAGCTGCCATTACTAATATGTCTGTCCCTAGAACCCAACGCGAGGTACGCACGTTTATAGGGATAACATCGTATTGTCGGTAATGGATCCCTAATTACTCCCTACTAACAAAACCCCTTCTTTACCTGACCACAAAAGATGTGCATGAACCCCTGCCTTGGACACCAGCATGCCAGCAAGCTTTTGAGCAATTAAAGACTGCGCTTTGCTCTGCTCCTGTGCTTGGTCTGTTCTAACACAGGGTTTCGGTGGTAAGCAGAGACCCTGCGCCTATTTCTCAGCCATGCTTGATAATGTCGGCAGAGCGCACCCGAGCTGTCTGAGACCTGCCGCGGCAGTGGCGGTTTCTATCAGACAATCGGCAGGGCTCGTTCTTGACATGGACCTCACAGTCATGGTACTTCATGCTGTGGATACATTATTGAATAAGACAAAGACGCAGCACCTTACTAGTGTGCGTCTGACTGGTTATGAACTGACCCTGTTTGCTCCGCACATTACCATCAAAAGATGTGCTACTCTGAACCCAGCCACGTTAGTACTAACCCTGGTCGGTGAACTATGCTCCGCTCGCGGAGTTTGCGGAGTTTTCTGCACTCAGCGTTACGCGGATCTCGCGGAGTGCTGAGAAAATCCACTATGCGTAGCGGACATTTTTGCTCGCTCGCGTTCCTCAACATCAAGTTGGCGACCGTGAGCGAGCAAAATCAACATCCCGGCGAGATTTTTCCTCGTTCGCGATCGGCAACATCAAGTTGGCGAATGCGAGCTTGGAAAATAAACCTCCCGGTGAGATTTCTCAACGCGGGAGGGTCAGGTTTCTCATTGCGAGTAGTCGCATATGCTCGCGACCGCTCGCGATGAGAAACTGCCCGTTCGCGTTGAGAAAGCTGCAGCTCGAGTAAAAATCTACTCGAGCGGCGGAAAACGACCGCTTGCACTGTGCATGATGCAGTTTGCAATGATTGCACAGTGCGGACAAGCATCCGGCACTGTGCAATCACCGCGAACAGCATTTTCCTATCGCACTACGCTGCTCGTGTAGCTCCGCGTAGCGTGGCGGAGTTGTTTTATCGCTTTGCGTAGTGTCGCGTAGCATCGCACCGCGCAGCGCAACTCCGCGAACTACGCCCAGGCTTAGTTACTACCCCTCCCTTCGGAAGAAAAGGGCAATGATGTCCATGATTGTTTATTTTGGGCTGAGGACGAAATGAAGGGACGGGTAGACCTGACTGATGTTCCCTTATCTGAACCCCAAGGGGAACTATGTGTCGATGGCTCTGTTTTAAGTTACCAGATGGCACCACCACTGCAGCCTATGCAATCACAACGTTACACACTGTAGTTGAGACATCCCGTATCCCGCACCAATCGGCCCAAGCTGCAGAGTTGGTTGCCCTCCTCAGGGCTTGTGAGTTAAGTGAGGGACTGGCTGTTAACATCTACATCGACAGCCAGTACGTGTTGCATGCAGGGTACACAGTGGAATTCCTCTCTGGCTGCCAATCTTAAGCTCCTCAGCCTAGCAGCTATAGAGGCCAACAACCATGACCTACCCCTTATTGCCCAATTACCAGCAAGTTTGATATAACAAAAAAGGGAACCCCTAGCCATCAAGGGTGATTTTGACTCAGAAATCTATCTTGGGGTCTTTCCCTGGGTTCCAGACCAGTGTACAATCCCTCATAATTCATTAGCAGGGCTCATTCTCAAGAGAAGACCTTATAAAACTAACATACTTAGTTACATTACCAAGCTAGGGCCTGCTCCACCATGGACTGAGATTAATTTATCTTGATTTCATCTTGGGAATCACATCTGTACTGTACCCTGTCCTCCAGCCTACCTGTAAACTGTACTGGTTGACACATACTTTTTTTAGCTCAGCTTCTCACGTGCAGGTTGACAAAGACTATTTAACACATGAGCATTTCACATTCATAAAGTTTCTATTAGGGGTGGGCGGAATTCATGGAGTTGCACTAAGCGGAATTCAGCAGAGTTGCATAACAACTCAGTGCAATTCCGCTGAGTACTGTTCTACCCTAGTGGGAAGGTCAGGTCAGGTTAGGTGTGAGCGTTAAAACAGCAGGAGCATTGGACCAGTGCTCGTCAATAGCCATTCGTAGTGTTGTATGGTGGGAGGGTGTAGGCTCTTACCTCCTTCCCGGGACTCCTAAGAAGCCCCTAAAAAGGTCATAGACACTCATGGCTAAAGCAGCACCCCTCGTGAAGTGAAAAAGGCATGGTTTAAGGCCGGCTGGAACACAGAAACTAACAGCTTGTCAGCTGAGCCTGCTAGGACTCTCACGCTGCTTAAAGACAAGCAGAGCCAGACGAAGTCGTAAACTGCCACACTGCCAGTTAAAGAGAGGTAAAGACTGTCATAAAATCTCACCCTTGCTCAGCTAATGATGAATTACACAACTACTTAGTGTGAACTACCACTTTCAGCTGTGTCTCACCTCTCTGTTTAGGAGCTGCACCTTGGAGCATCTCGCACCCAATAGGCACCTGGGTCAACAGGCTCCGCAGGAAGCTCAAGAGGTAAGCATTTTGTGTATTCTTGGGCTTTTGGATTTAGCAGCCTAATGTGGTGTGTGTTTTAAAGTACTTTGATCACATGGTGACAGCTCATAAAGTGAGGTCACCTGCCTTTCTGACATGACAGGCCCTTGACAAGAGTCTCGGAAATGTAACTGTATTCACAGAGGCTCTGAATATTTACTGGAGCAACAAACATGACAAAGATGTTATCACACCCATCCTGCAAAGCACTCATTGTTTGGATGGCACTCCCGGAAATAGACATCCATGGTAACAGTCTTCAGTCTCTCGTTTGTGTGAGCAAACAAGTATATGCTCTCTGCGGTTCAATCACATTGCTCAGTGCTTTGTTGCAAACTCAGTGCTCTTGTTAATATGGGATCATTTGTATTACCTCCTCGTCCGTCTTCACGTTCCATTCCTTAACAGTGAGCAGCTTGTCTGCTCCACAGAAACCCTATACCTAGCAGAGCTTTAACACTTCCCCCAATATGGCGCCACCTAGTTGGTGTGCATAAAGGGGGACGTGCATCATTACAACATCCTGTTATTTTTTTTTTTTTTACTTTGTCAGTTTCCGTGTACCTGGCAGAGCGAGTGGTCGGGTGTTGGAAATGGCCATTTTTGCAGGGTTATCCCCAAACTTTTTGCTTCTTCCTCCTATTGTTTCCTGACCTGCTGTTGTTGGTTTTAGGACTCTGGGCACACCACTGCTATTCAGTACTAAAGTGCATATTCTCTCTGTGTAAATTGTGTTATGGATTGGTGTTTCCATGATTGGCATATTTGATTTACTAGTCAGCCCCTAGTAAAGTGCACTGAGTGTGCCAGGGCCTGTAAATCAAATGCTACTAGTGCGCCTGCAGCACTGAATATGCCACCCACATGAGTAGCCCTGAAAAGGTAACTCAGACCTGCCACTGCAGAGTCTGCGTGCAGTTTGTAACTGCCATGTCGGCTTGGCAAGTGTACCCGCTTGCCAGGCCCTAACCTTCCCTTTTCTTACATGTCAGTCACCCCTAAGGTAGGCCCAAGGTGCCCCTGTGGGCAGGGTGCAGTGTATATTAAAGGTAGGACATGTACTGGTGTGTGTGACATGTCCTGGTAGTGAATTACATCGCACTTCGTTTTTCACTATGGAAAGGCTATCTGTCCCATAGGAAAGCATGGGAGTTCATTTATAACATCTTATAAAAATATCGTCCAACTGGGACCAGATAGGAAAATAAAGTTTAGTATGCCTGAACTCAGAATCTAAAGATGCATCTTTTAGTAAAGGTGATTTTTACATTCTGTGTTTGAAAATACCACTTTTAGAATGTAGGTATTTTCTTGCTTCGCCATCCTGTGTGCCTCTGCTAGGATGTGTATTGACTGTCTGGCTTTGGAGTGACAGGGGCTGGGGAGGAGCAGTGGCTCCAGAGAGTCTAGATGGGTCAGGGATGGGCTGAATAGACCTGGGCTGCATTCAGAGTAGTGGAGGAGTTGTCACTAGCACCTGAATAGGCCCGGTCTGCATTTAGAGTGGTGGGAGGAGATTTCCCTTGCACCTGAATAGGCCCTGTCTGCCTTGGACAATGCTGACTCCGCCTCCTGCTGGGAAGCTGGGCCAGAGAGGACCAAACTGGTTTGGACTAAGCACAGACACTCTCTGCCTGAGAGGACAAAGGATTTTGGGCTATAAAAAGTGGGGCCCATACCTCTAAACTTTAGAACTCTTTTGGACCAAGAAGACTGCCAAGAAGAAGAGATGGAGAAGTTGTGAGGAGGAACTACCACTTTGTTAAGTGCTTTGCTGTGTTGGCTTGCAGTGGCTTCTTCTGTCTTGGGCAGTGAAAGGACTTGACTGAACTTTCTACAACTTCTTTCTTTGAGTATATCCAAGGGCTTGAGGTAGAGCTTGCCCCCTGTTCAAGAAGTCTCAGGAACAGCAAAGACTTCAAGTTCTTCTGTCATCAGCACTAGGGACTGCATGTTTTGTGCTGCAACAGAAGAAAAAGCAACCCAACGCTGTCTACGACGCCGCTGCTGACTCCGTGTCCTGAAGGCACCACCGCGACCCTGGTCTCACCGATGACGCCATCTGACGCCGCCACCGAGCCGCTGCTCGCACCACGACCAGTGGGCACCGCACTCCGCACCGCCTCGCTTCACGACGCCGCCTTGGTATCCGACGATGCTGCTTCACGCCGACATCGACGCCACTGCTTGCACCCTGGTTCGAGAGCACCACTCGTAAGTTACACAATGCACCGCCCTCATCCCGCACTGCAGCCTTGGCCTACCGGCGCCATCGACTCCAGCTCGTCAGCCGACGACAGCGCTTCAGCAACGACGACGCCGCTGCTTGCACCATGACCTGCCAGCACCGCGACGAGCACCGCATCACTTCGCACCACGACCCTGGTCTCACCGACGATGCCATCTGACGCCGCCATCGAGCCGCTGCTCGCACCACGACCTGAGGGCATCGCACGGCGCACTGCTGCACTTTGCACCGCAGCACCCGACGCCCGCTGACGCCAGTGCCCCTGACTTCAACCGTGAGGAGTTCGATCTGCAATGCGTGTGACTTCGAGGGCCCGACGACTCCTGCACCGACGCCTGCGGACGCCGTGCGTACGGAAGCTCAGCGAGAGGTCGCCGACGCCCTGCATTTCTAAAGGTACTGTTTTGTGTGTCTCCCCAACTCCGTAGCTTGCCCGCGACGCCACAGTCAGCCAGAACTGTTTGGATTTGTTTGTTCACGATGCCGTGATAGCCCCGGATGGAGCTATCAACTTCAAGGAACTTTATTTCAAGGTTATTTTGATAACTGAAGATTTCTAAGAACTGTATTGTGGATTTTTATAGTTTTTGGTCTTGTCTTAAGTATATAAAAAATATTGGATATTTTTCTAGTCTGATGTGGTGTCCTTTTGTAGTGCTTACACTGTATTACTGTTGGTTATGTGCAAATACTTTACACACTGCCTCTAAGGTATAAGCCTGACTGCTCATGCAAAGCTACCAAGGGGGTGAGCAGGGGTTATTTTAGGAGTGTAACTCCCTTATCCTGACTAGAAGGAAGGGTCCCTACTAGGACAAGGTGCAAACCATTGCCAACTAGAGACCCCCATTTCTAACATCGGGTAAGTGTTTTTTCCTTTTATTTTCCTAGCGGCCTGCTCTAGCAGCCGCTTTTTTGCCTTCTTTCCCTTCGCACGCTGGTTTAGGCGGGTGGTTGGGGATGTGTTCTGTTTTATCTTATGGTGAAGGCAGTTGTTTTTTTTCTATGTCGCGGCCTGCTCTAGCGGCCGCTTTCCTGTCTGGTTAGCGTGTGGGCTTTGACGGGTCTGGGTTTGTATCCCACCTATGTCTGAATCTCATGCGGCTCTAATTTGCTTGACAGTTGCCCGGCTTCAGCGGGTGTGTGCGGTATGGCTTACTTTATTGTAGAGGTGGCCTGCTCTAGTGACTGCTTCTCGCCGATGGTGCATTCATGCCCTTCTTTAGCGGGTGCGGGCCCTCAGGTTTCCAGGACTGCGGCGCAGAGCGTCCTCTGTTCAGTCTGCTTGCATGCCTCCCCGATGGGTGTTCCCCGTCTGGCTGGCACCTGTTTGTGATGGCCGGGCACTTCCGGCTTGCGTGACAGGTTGGGAGCCACGGTACTTTGTTTCTATTTAAACGGGTCCGTTGCTGTTGGTGCCCGTGCTCTGCATTTGGCTGCCATGGAGCAAGGTGCTTCTTGCTCTTCTGGCCCTACTATGGATGCCTTGCGCCTCCTTGTCAATGAGGCTGTTGCTGTTGCTTTCTGGGCTCAGGAGGCGGATGGCCCTCCGGCTAAACTGCCTCGAGGTGGACTTGGTCAACCTGTTCCGTTGCCTGATGATATGGGGCCCAAGGAGAAGGATTGTGTGTGTGGTCATTTTGTCCAGGGGCGGAGCTCTCTGATTTGTTTGGCCATGTCAGGGGCAATCTGGGTTTCACTCCTCCTGTGCTGGATGTCCTAGAGGATGACTTTTTTACACAGTATCATCAGCCTGATCCTGACTCTTTGCAACTGCACGGCACAGCGCGCAAGGTACTTACCCATGAATGGCGGGATGTTGACAAATCCATTTTCCCTCGCCTTTTAAGTAAGCGTTATCCATTGGAGGGGTTTTCTGCTGAATTCCCTCAGTCCATCAAGGTTGATAATTTGATGGCTGGCCTTTCCACGCAGGGCTTGGTTCTGTCGGATGATGCCCTTCCTTCTGACACTGTTGATAAGCAGGAAGAAGGGGCCGTGAAGCGTTCCTATGCCGCTTCCAACTTTGCTGTCCGGGCTACGACCTACTCCAACTATATGATCCAGTCCCTGTTGAAGGATTTCCAGGCCCTGGCTCTTCTATTGCAGGAGAGGGAGGATGCATACTCTCTCTTGGCTCTCATGGAACTGCAGGTGCGCTATCTCTCACATTTCCTTTAATAAATTGTGTGCGGCGGTGGCAGCTTCTGGGGCTTCCATTGCTGCTCGTCGTCATATCTGGATGAGGTCTTGGAAGTCAGAGTCCTCTCGGAAATCTGTTCTGCTTAAATTGCCGTTTGTCGGTTCCAAGGTGTTTGGGTCCCAGCTGGAGGACTTGGTCAAGCAGTCGGCTGAGAATCGTAAGCTTGTGGCTCTTGTTTGCCCTTGTTCTTGGGGGCGTGGGTTTGGTTATCGCCGTGCTTTTGACTTTACTTCTGCCAGGGGTGCTCTGCAGCCCTTTCATGGCAGGGGTTGTGGCCGGGGGGGCCCTGGTGATGCCAAGTCCCGGGCCCAATCCGGTGGTTCTGCCTCCGCTCCTTCTCCAAAGCAATAACTATCTGCCTTTTACGGTTGGAGGTCACCTTCGCTTCTTTTGTCATCGCTGGCTGAGTCTTCCTGATGTCTGGGTGGTCCAGACGGTTTCCTCCGGTTACCGGATCGAGTTTTCCTCTCCTCCCCCTCCGGTCTTCCGGGAGACTCCTCTGCCACGTCATCCTCTGAGGCAGTCGGCTTCTCTTGGAGAAGGCTGCTATTGTGGAAGTCCCTCCTCTGGAGCGGGGGCTGGGTTGTTATTCCATCCTCTTTCTGGTCTCCAAAAAGGATACCACAGACTTGCGCCCTGTGTTGGATCTAAAGAGGGTCAATCTCTACATTCCTCGTCGTCATTTTAAGATGGTGACTTTGCTGCCTATCCTGCAACTGGTGCTGCTGGGGTGCTTCCTTGACTCCCTGGATCTGATGGACGCCTATCTGCATGAGCCCATTCATTCTGTGGATCAGCGGTTTCTTCGCTTTGCTGTCGACTCCCAGCACTTTCAGTTCTACGTGCTTCCTCTCGGCCTTTCATCGGTGCCAAGTGTTTTTACGAAGCTCTTGGCCCCTCTGGTGGGTATTCTCCATTTCAAGGGACTTCAAGTTTTTCCCTTCCTTGATGATTGGTTTATTGTTTCTCCTTTTTTCTCTCAGGCGCAGAAGGATGTGGCCCAGGTTTATCATCTTCTGGAGTCCTATGGGTTCCTCACCAATCACAGGAAGGCCTCCCTGCAGCCCTCCCAGACTCTGAAGTTTCTGGGGGCTCTCTTCCGGATGGATCTGGGGATGGTGTTCCTCTCCCAGGAGAGACAATTGACTTTGTTCAGGCATCTTTAGTGGGTTCTGTCTCAATCCTAGGTGTCTGCCCGGCTCTGGTTGCGGAGTCAAGGGGAGATGGCGTCCACTCTGCATCTCCTTCCTTGGGCCCGTATCCATTTGTATCCCCTCCTGCATCACATTCAGGCCGACTGGGATCCTGCCTCTCAGGACTACGATGCCCTTATTCCTGTTTCTCTGAGGATTCGGGCTGCTCTTCAATGGTGGTTGTCCCCTCAGTCTCTCTCCCGGGGATTCGACCTTCTTCCTCCTCCGGCCGTGGTGGTGTTGTCGACCGATGCCAGTGCCGTGGGATGGGGTGCGGTTCTTGCAGTTTCCAAGGCTCAGGGTCGGTGGTCCCGGTTCGAGGCTCTGCAGTCGTCAAACTGGAAAGAGTTGAGGCAGTTTGGTTGGCCCTTCTGTGGTTTGCTCCCCTTCTTCTGGGCCGTGCTGTCTCTGTTCAGACCGACAACCAGGTTGTTCACGCTTATGTGAATCAGTAGGGGGGTATGTGCCAGTCTCTGTTTCTCCTTTCCAGGAGGATCGGTCTGTGGGCTGAGCGGAATCTCCTTTCTCTGACTTCTGTCTATCTTCCAGGGAGGGAGAATGGGCCTGAGGACTCACTGAGCCGAGTGTTTCCTTCCTCTGTGACCATGTGTCTGTCCCCTCTTCTGTTCAATCAGATTCTCTCCCAGCTCGGCCTTCTTTGGCTGGATCTCTTTGCCTCGGAGGACTCTGCCCTTCTTTCTAATTTTTGCAGCCTTGTTCCTTCTCGGCTGGCCTGGGCGATCGATGCTTTCTCAGTTCTGTGGTCCCTGGGACTCCTGTTTGCCTTCCCGCCCTTTGCCTTGATCCCCAGAGTCCTGGTGGATCGGGCGAAGGTTCTTCTGGTTGTGCCGGAATGGTCCCGGCGGCCTTGGTTTCCCCTTCTTCTCGCCTTCTCGGTGTGCCCTCATTGGCAGTTTCCCCTGTGTCCCTCTCCGCTTCGTGCTCCTCTTCTCAGCATGACCTCTCTGCGCTGCCTCCGGCTGGGGGTTTGGCACTTGAGAGGTTAGGTTTGTTGGACCAGGGTTGTTCTCTCGAGGTGGCCCAGAGCATCCAATTGTCTTGTGAGCCTTCCACTCTGAAATCTTCTGGCCGTCATTGGAAACACTTTTCCCCTGGTGCCTGGGGAAGGGTCTATCTTCCTCCTCCTGTGCTGCTGTGCGGGGCTGGACTTTTTGTGTGATGGGTTTGTCATGGATCTGGCTGTCTCCACTCTCCGTGCTCAGTGGGCTGCCATTCTTGCCTTTCGGGGTTCTCCTTGGGCTTCTGTTTCCCCATTGGTGGCTCGACTTTTGCGAAGCATTTTGATACAGCGTCCTGTTTCACGCTCTCCTGTCCCGGCCTGGGATCTTCCCCTGGTCCTGCAGGCCTTGACTGGCCCCCCTTTTGAACCTTTTCTCTCTGTGGACCTTAAGTTCCTTTTGGCTAAGGTTCTTTTTTGGTGGCCGTTTCTGCTGGGCGGGGGGTTGGTGAGCTTGGTGCTTTGATGGCTTCCCCCCCTTTTTTGCGCTTTTGCTCTGACAGGTGATTCTGCATCCTAGTCAGTTCTTTCTGCCCAAGGTTTTGTCTTCTTCCCATTGTCAGGAGGATATTGTCCTTCCTGTTTTTTTTCCTGACCCCTCCTTCCCAGAGGAGGAGGTTCTGCATTCTTTGGATGTGTTGAGGGCTCTCCGCGTCGATCTGGATCAGACCAGTGCTTTTCGGAAGGTTGATTCCTTGTTTGTTACGTACGGGCTCTCTGGGAAGGGCCTTCATCCTTCCTTGTCCACCTTGACTCGTTGGGTGAAGTGTGCTGTTCTTTTGGCTTATGAGTCTGCTCACTGTCCTCTCCATTCTTCTGTTCAGGGTAGGTCCACCCGGGGTGTCTCCTCCTCCTGGGCCATGTTTAAAGGTGCCTCCTTGCGTGACATTTGTAATGCTGCCATGTGGGCCTCTCCCCAACTGGTGTTTCCCATTACCGTCTTCAGTTGGGGATGGCGGCCTCGGCCAACTTTGGCGCTCATGTTTTGTCTGCTGTACATGGTTTGTGATTTGTACTGCTTTCCTTGTTATTAAATGGACCTGTCTTGATGCATTTCTTGCAGTCACCGTGCTCTTGGGCATGGGCTCACTGTTAAGGAATGGGACGGGAAGACAAACGAGGAGGTAATGCCTGGTTACTCACCGGTAATCTTCAGTACTCTGAGTCCTGGTCTTCCCGTTCCATTCTGAAGCCCTTCCCTCCCTCCCTGTTTTTGTTTTCAGGTGATTGTTTTGTGTTTCTTCTCTGGGTTTCTTTGGTATTCTCAGGATGTTGTAATGACGCACTTCCCCCTTTATGCACACCAACTAGGCGGCGCCATATTGGGGGAAGTGTTAAAGCTCTGCTAGGTATAGGGTTTCTGTGGAGCAGACAAGCTGCTCACTGTTAAGGAATGGAACGGGAAGACCAGGACTCGGAGTAATGAAGATTACCGGTGAGTAACCGGGCGTTCATCAGCAATGGATGACTTTATTTACATTGAAAATGACCGTCTCAACAAGTATCTCATAGTTAAAAGAGATGTACATGAAATGTGCCACTTTTTATATATTTGAACGTTTTCATGTATTGATTTAAGATATGGCATGACGTTTTTTTTCCTTATTTTTTAGAGTCACAATTATAGGGGTGGGCATGTGGGGGAAAACTCCGCCACGTGGCAGAATCAGAGTTTTTTCTGAAATCCGTGCTCCACTGGCAAAACTCTGCAAACTGCACTGGCAGAGAGGAGTTCACCGCCCACCCCTAGTTTCTACCTTTTTTTTGCCTAAATGCATACACACTTGAAATCACCCTTCCAACTACTTTACATTGTGTTAGTATACACACCAGGTTAAGTGGATTGTCGCCTCTCTCTGGATACTGCAGGAGATTATTAACTGGCCAGGTATCACATTTAAAGCATCAATGTACACCATATGACAGCCTTTAGGGACATAACTGTTTAAGACTGCTTATTGCACGATTTTTAATCCTAGGTTCTCTGAGTAGGTCAGTAGCGAATGTGATTGAGATCTGTGGCCTCTAGAGAGCTGATTAGTTACGGTTCGAATTACTTCCTCTGCACTTGGGTGGCTGCTGTCTGAAAAATTCTAACCATTGTGGGGATTAAAGGGCAGGCTGTTAAGTAAATGTAGACACTTTGTATGGGTTAGCTCGAGTTTATTACTAGATTCTGACAACCCTTGACGAACCAATACCCATCCTGTCAAATTTTAAACTCATAGCTTAGAGTCAGCTTGTGGCATAATCTTCACAGTATCTCTAGTGAACATTCAGTATTTCAATATCTTTAGCTACTGGCCCTTTATAATATGCTCACTTTAGTAATAGCCCTGATTTGTACTTACTTGTTTACCATGCAGATGCATCAACTGTAACGAAATGCCATTTATATTCACCTCAGACGTTCCAAATGTTGTATATTGTTGGTCAGTTAAAAATGTGAACAGACTAGCTTACGTAGGACACACTAATCCTATGTGACTGTCAAAAGCTACTGAGATGTACATATACAGTATGGTCTAAGCTTGATCTCAGCATTCGGCGTATCCTAACTATTAAAAGTCTACAGCACTATCTTGTTGTATTTTGAAGATAGTATGATATGAGTTTATCTGTTTTATGCTCTATGTGAATTGACTGAATTGCACAATGAGATGCAGCTTATTTGTACAAATTTAATTTTAACCTATTTATTTTTCCATAATTCTTTGTTTTTTATACTTGACACTTTATAGGACTTGATTGTCTAAATAAATTATTTAAAAAGTCAGACCATGTTAAGCATTCATACCTTAAAAGTAATACTATAAGCCAGGTCACAAGAGAAATACATTAGCCTTACTTTACTACTAATCCAGTCAGTTAATTTTTGATAGATTCTTATAAACCATTTCCATAGATACCTCTACCAACTTTAAATTTACTCTTCAAACCCGTGGCAGTGCCACCTCTACTCAATTATTAATGCACTACTTTTTCCATCAATCTCTACGTGCAATACCTTGAAGATCCTCACATAGAACCTTCCCTTCCATATACCGACTTTGGTAGCCCCCATTTAGTGCAAGCCACAACCATTCAATATATAAAATAATTTGTGAGAAGGATTCAATTCCCATTTATGATCCTGCCCCAAAAACTTATGTAGATGTCTCAGTGTTTGTCCTCTAACCGGTAACCTACCCTTGTTTTATCACCTGTGTCTGTGAAATGGTGTACCTCCATACTGGTACCTCTAACATCTCAGATTACTGAAATAGCCCTACTTGTATTCCTAACCATGCACACCATGCTTCCTACTTTCTGCATGCTTGTTGAGGCTCTGGATGAAATCATGAATTCCTTTTGCATCCCAGTAATCCTTTCCATTATCTCAACCATTTTCCCCCAAAACCTTTCTCATGTCTGCCACATCTTGCACCTTGCTAAGCAGTAATCATGCTCATTAATGTTTTATACCACAGCACAGTCAGTTGCATGAACACAGTTGACTGACACATGCTTTCTCCACCTACACTCTGAATGCGGTTCAGCCCCTATCTCTTCCCCCCTACACACCTCTCCCTCTCTTCTAAACTAATTCTTTATTAGCGCAATAAAAGCACCCTTCTTTGGATCTCCCACTTGTGTCTGTTTGACGTCCCCTGCTTTTCTTGTCAGTACATTCTCAGTGACCATTCTGTCTCTCCCGCTGTGGCCATTTCCCTATATATTTGGGTGGAATTCCACACTTTCTTGCTTTGACTCTTTTTTGCTCAAACACAACAAGATGATGGACGGAGTGCTGAAACTTTTCAACCACTCACCCCCAATCAAGAGATCTGTTTTTAATCCATCATTCTTTTGCACACTATGCCACCCCAGTTTGCACCCAGTCATCAATTAATCAATCAGGGGGTTTAAAGTGCGCTACTCTCCCGTGAGGGTCTCAAGGTGATGTGGGGGAGGGGTGCAGATCCGGTTCAGCTGAAGAGCCCGGTCTTGAGGCTCTTGCTGGAGGTGTGCAGAGCAGGGGAGCACCTGATGATGACTGGGAGCTTGTTCCAGGCTTTGTCTGCGATGTAGGAGAAGGCTCTTCCACCTGATCTGGTTCTGCAGATGCAATGGGTTTCTGCCAGGGCGAGGTCGGTGGAGCAGAGGTACTTTTTGGGTACGTGGAAGGAGACTCTTTCGTTGATGTATTTGGGTACAGTGTTGTGGAGGGATTTGTAGGCGTGGGTGAGTAGCTTGAAGGTTACTCTCTTCTCAACGGGGAGCCAGCGGAGGTCTTGCAGGTGTTGGGTGATGTGCACATGCCATGGAATGCCGAGGACGAGTCTGGCCGTGGTGTTCTGGATGGTCTGGAGTTTGTGTAGCAGGGATTTGTTGATTCCAGCATAGAGGGCGTTTCCGTAGTCCAGTCTGCTTGTTATGAGTGCGTGGGTGACAGACTTTCTGGCTTCGGGGGGGATCCACTTGAAGGTCTTGCGGAGGATGCGGAGGGTGCTGAAGCAGGTGGAGGTGACGCTGTTGATCTGTCGGGTCATGGTGAGGGAGGAGTCGAGTATGATGCCGAGGTCCATGGAGGTGCGGGGGATGCTGAGGGAGGAGGGCCATCAAGTGTTGTCCCATGCAGAGGGAGAGGGTCCGAGGACTAAGACTTCTGTCTTCTCCGAGTCGAGTTTCAGACAGCTGCTGATCATCCAAGCTGCAACGTCTTTCATTCCTTCTTGGAAGCTGAGTCTGGTGGTTTCGGGGTCCTTCATGAGGGAGAGGATGAGCTGGGTGTCGTCGGCGTGGGATACAATGCTGAGCCCATGCTGTCTGATGATGGCGGCGAGGGGGGCCATCTAGATGTTGAATAGCGTGGGACTGAGCGATGATCCTTGTGGTACTCCGCAGTTGATCACTGTGGGTTTGGAGAGGAAAGGCGGGAGTCTGATCCCTTGGGTTCTGTCGGAGAGAAAGGAGCGGAGCCAGTCGAGGACAGTTCCTTGTATTCCGGCATCGTGGAGTCTGGCTGCGAGGGTGCGGTGGGAGACGGTGTCGAAGGCTGCGGAGAGGTCAAGTAGGATGAGGGCTGCAGTGTGGCCTTGGTCGAGGAGCGTGCAGATGTCGACAGTGGCGGCGAGAAGGGCTGTCTCGGTGCTGTGGTTGCTGCGGAATCCGTATTGGGAGGAGTCGAGGATGGAGTTTTCTTCAATGAAGTTTGTCAGCTGGGCGTTGATGATCTTCTCAGTGACTTTGGCTGCGAAGGGAAGGAGGGAGATTGATCAATAGTTCTTCAGGTCCGTCGTGTCTGTAGAGGATTTCTTGAGGATGGGCTTGACCTCTGTGCGTTTCCAGTCATCGTGGAAAGTGCCGGATTCGAAGGTGGCGTTGATGGTGTGTCGTAGCTGGGGCGCTATGGCGGTGGTGCCTCTGTGGAAGATGTGCGGAGGGCAGGGGTCCGTAGGGGCTCCTGAGTGGGTGCTCTTCATTTTCGTGGTGGTATCTTTGGTGGTGACCGGGGTCCAGGCAGTGATGGTGGGTCGGTTGTTGTCGCTGGAGGGAAGGGTGGTTTCTGGAGTCTGCTCACTGAAGTTGTCGTAGAGGGCTTTGATTTTCAGGTGGAAGGTGGAGCCGAGCTTGTTGCAGAGGTCTTGGGAGGGGGTGACGTCTGTGGCTTCGCTGTGGGGCTTGGTGAGTTGCTGGATGATGTTGAAGAGTTCCTTTGAGTTGCTGGAGTTGGTGAGGATTTTGTTCCCGATGAAGGTCTTCTTTGTGGATCTTATGCGTTGGTGGTAGTCTGTCATGGTGTTCTTGTAGGTTGTCAGGTCTTCCATGGTTTTGCTGTTTCTCCATCATTTTTCGAGACTTCTGCAGGAGCGTCTGGCTTCTTGGAGGTCAGTGGTGAACCAGGTGGCCTTGAGGGGGCGTTGTCTGTCAGTGGTGCGGAGGGGTGCGAGCTTGTCTGCGCAGTTGGTGATCCAGTGGTGTAGTTCCTTGGCTGCCGAGTTGGCGTCGGTCGATGCGGGGAGGTCGTGGCTCTGGGTGGAGTTGAGGTGCTCCTCTGTGATCTTGCTCCAGTTCCTTTGTGGAGGGCGAGGGGAGGTTTGAGAGTGTGGTGATGTTGAAAGATAAGTGTACACAGTGGTGGTCAGTCCAGAGGGGCTGCGTGGTGTGGCTGAAACGGATGTTGTTCCCACCTGCGAAGATGAGGTCGAGGGTGTGTCCTGCCTTGTGGGTAGGGGTGGTGACAAGCTGTTTCAGGTGGTGAAGTTGTCCAGGAGGTTGGTGGAGTTGGGGTCGTTGAGGTTGTTGAGGGGGAAGTTCAGGTCTCCGATGAGCATGTAGTCCATGGAGGCGATGGCATGGGGTGCGATGGGGTCAGCAATAGTAGTGGCAAACGATGCGTGGGATCCGGGGGTCTGTAGGTGAGGGTGCTGCGAAGAGTATATCTGGGGCTAGTCTGGATCTGGAAGTGAAGGTGTTCGGTGGTAGCGGAGGAGTCGCTTGTGGTAGAGGTGGAGAGTCAGAGGGAGCTCTTGTGTGCGATGGCGAGTCCTCCTCCTGGCCGGTGGGCAGTCCTTCCTCTGGATCTTGTAGCCGTCGGGAATGGCAGTGGCGATGTCGAGGGTGGAGGGGGCGTTGGTCCAGGTTTCCATGAAGAAGGAGACGTCTGGCGAGAGGGTGTCGAGGAGGTCCCATATTTCTACGGCATGTCTGTGCAGGGAGCACATGTTGAGGAGGATGCACTTCAGGGCTTCCGTGGTGTTGGCGTCCGGCATGGGGGAGGCGGCCGCAGCGGAGCAGAGGCTGGTGAAGGTTCGGTGGCAGTGGCGGCAGGAGAACTGGCCATGGGTGGTGTTCGGCGTGGACAGCTGGTAGTTGTTGTTCCTTCCGGGGTTGAGTGCGAGGAGGGCAGCTGAGTCAAAGTGGTGGGTGGTCGGAGATCCAGGGTCCCTGGCGCTGGTTGCGGTCGGGTCACGGATGGGTGCAGACAGGCTTGCCTTTGGCGTGTCTTAGCGCGGCCACCATTAAATAGGGAAGGGGGAGGGAAGAGCAGCTGGGAGGTGGGAGTGGGAATTGGCAGGGGGAGGGGCCACGGGGGCAGGAGCAGCAGGAAAGGGTAATGGGCAGAATAACAGAATGAACAGAGAGAGACAAGGCAAACAAAAATAAAAATACAGAGGCACAATATTTAAAGACAGAAAACCAGGCACAATGACAAAGACAGAGAGAACGAACGAAAAACGGGCACAATAGCAAGACAGAAAAACATGCACAAAACAGCACAGACAGCAGTGGAACCAGCAGAAGAGCAAGGCTCTCCCACTGGACCACCAGGGATGAGGTGCCGGCAGGAGCCTGCGGTTGGAGGAGGACCTCGAATACCTACCAGCACAGAGCACTGCACAGGGCAGCGGCACTACCAGCGGAGCTGCAGGGGGAGAGAGCAGGTCTCTGACCAGGAGGCCAGAGGTGTTGCTCGCAGTCCCTTGCGGCGGCTGCCATTAAATAGGGAAGGGGGAGGGTAGCGCAGCTGGGAGTGGGAACCAGCAGGGGGGAATAGCCGCGGGGGCAGCAGCAGCGGGAAAGTGTAACGGGCAGAGTAACAGAACAAACAGAGAGAGACAAGGCAAACAAAAATAAAAATACAGAGGCACAATACCGTAAGACAGAAAGGCAGGCACAATGACAAAGACAGAGAGAACAAAAGAAAAATGGGTACAATAGCAAGACCGAAAAACGACAGAAAAAACAGGCACAAAACAGCACAGACAGCAGTGGAACCAGCAGAAGAGCAAGGCTCTCCCACTGGACCACCAGGGATGAGGTGCCGGCAGGAGCCTGTGGGTGGAGGAGAGCCTTGAACACCTACCTGCACAGAGCACTGCACAGGGCGGCGGCAGCGGCGCTACAATCGGAGCTGCAGGGGGAGAGAGCAGGTCTCTGACCAGGAGGTCAGAGGTCTTGCTCGCACTCCCTTGCAGCAGCCGCCATTAAATAGGGAAGAGGGGAGGGAGGTGCAGCTGGGAGGCGGGAGTGGGAACCGGCAGGAGGGAGGGGCCGCGGGGGCAGCTGTGACGGGAAAGGGAAATGGGCAGAGTAACGGAACAAACAGAGAGAGACAAGGCAAACAAAAATAAAAATAAAAAAACAGAGGCACAATACCTTAAGACAGAAAACCAGGAAAAATGACAACAACAGAGAGAACGAACGAAAAACAGGCACAATAGCAAGACAGAAAAACAACAGAAAAAACAGGAACAAAACAGCACAGACAGCAGTGGAACCAGCAGAAGAGCAAGGCTCTCCCACTGGACCACCAGGGATGAGGCGCAGGCAGGAGCCTGCGGGTGGAGGAGGGCCTTGAACACCTACCTGCACAGAGCACTGCACAGGGCAGCAGCAGCACTACCAGTGGAGCTGCAGGGGGAGAGAGCAGGACTCTGACCAGGCAAATCAGTCTTGGCCCTGCTCCTCATGGGAACAGCCCAGCCCGAACTGCCAGGCCAGGTCCTCCCTGGACCGGAAACAACCATCCTAGGACCAGTTTCAGGGTAACACCCCATATCAGCCAGGCTATCTAGAATCCAGTGGCACAGCGAGCAAGGGACCTATGTCTGGGCATAACCTTGGCCACTTATGGCGAACATAGCAAACACAACAAGATGATGGACGGAGTGCTGAAACCTTTCAACTACTCTCCCCCAGTCAGGAGAGTTGAATTTAATCCATTGTTCTTTTGCTCACTATGCCATCCCAATTTGGGCCCAGCCATACCCAAATCAGTCTTGACGCTGTTCCTCATGGGAACAGTGCAACCCAAACTGCCAGGCCAGGTCCTCCCTGGACCGTAAACAAGCATCCTAGGACCAGTTTCGTGGTATTACCTCACTTCAGCCAGTCTAGCTTGAATTCAGTGGCACAGCGAGCAGAGGACCCACATCTGGGCATAGCCTTGGCCACTTAGGGCATACATAACAAACACAAGATGATGGACGGAGGGCTGAAACCTTTAATTCACTCACCACAAGTTAAGAGATCTGGTTTTAATCTATCCCAACAGTCAAGATATCTCTATTCAATCCATTTTACTCACTATGCCACACAAGTTTGGACCCAGCCATATGCAAATCAGTCTTGAGCCTGCTCCTCATGGGAACAGTCCAGCCCAAACTGCCAGGCCGGGTGCTCCCTGGACAGGAAACAAGCATCCTAAGACCGGTTTCGGCGTATCATCCCTTATCAGCCAGACTAGCTTGAATCCAGTGGCACAGTAAGAAAGGGACCCACGTCTGGGCATACCCTTGGCCACCTATAGCGAACATAGCTAACACAATCAGATGATGGACGGATTGCTGAAACATTAAAATTACCCCCATTCAAGAGATATGGCTTTAATCCATTGTTCTTTTGCTCACTATGCTTCCCCAGGTTTGGACGCAGCCATATGCAAATCAGTCTTGATGCTGCTCCTCATGGAAACAGTCCAGCCTGAACTTCCAGGCCCAGTCCTCCCTGGACCAGAAACAAGCATACTAGGACAGGTTTAGGGGTTACACCCCTCATCAGCCAGGTTAGCTTGAATCCAGTGGCAGAGCAAGCAAGGGAGCCACATCTGGGCATACTCTTGGCCACTTAGGGTAAACATAGCAAACACAACAAGATGATGGATGGAGTGCTGAAACTTTTCAACCCCCAGCCAAGAGATATGGGTTTGTGTTGCATTTTTACCCTCAGTGAGAAGGGTATGCCCAGATGTGGGCCCCGAGCTCGCTATGCCACCGGTTTCAAACTAGCCTGGCTGGCGAGGGTTAATACCCCGAACCAGGTCCCAGGATGCTTGTTTTCCGGTCCAGGGAGGACCTGGCCTGGCAGTTCGGGCTGGACTGTTCCCATGATGAGCAGGGTCAAGACTGATTTGCATATGGCTGGGTCTGAACAGGAATTGCATGGTGAGGAAAAAAACAATGGATTCAACCCAGATCTGTGACTGGGGGTGAATGTTTGACAATATTCAGCATTCCGTCCATCAACTTTTTGTATTGCATTTGCACCCTAAATGGGAAGGGTATGCCCAGATGTGGGTCCCGTGCTCACTACGCCACCAAACTAGCCTGGCTGATGAGGGGTTATACCACGAAACCAATGCTTGTTTTCCGGTCCAGGGAGGAACTGGCCTGGCAGTTTGGGCTGAACTGTTCCCATGGGGAGCAGAATAACCATGGATTCAATCCAGATCTGTGACTGGGGTGAATGTCGACAATGTTCAGCATTCCGTCCATCATCTTTTTGTGGTGCATATTCACCCTAAATGGGAAAGGTATGCCCAGACGTGGGTCCTGTGCTCACTATGCTTCCAGTTTCAAACTAGCCTGGCTAAATGAACGTGTCATTAACCTGCATTCTTTCAGCACGCAAGTCATTACAACAACTTGCTTCAGGGGGCGCATTGGTGGAGAGGTGTTGGATGACTGGCACTTTCTAGTTGGCTGAGGTGGTCCCCCAGCCAGCAGAACCTACCACTCCCATCAGGGGCAGGTGATAACAGACACTATATAACCTCTGCTCACCCTTGGGTAGCTTGGCACCGAGCAGTCAGGATTATCACGGAGGCAATGTGCAAAGCATTGGCACAGCACGCACTCACAATAAAAACAATGAGCGTCACAAAAGAGACTTCACACGTGATGTATGCATTCAACACACATTAATCAACACAAAATGAACATCATGTATTTCAGGGCATAAATCACACTTAGAAATATTACTAGCAGCACTACGCCCAAATGTGTTGAAATAACATCAATAATATGCACACGTGGGATAGATCCCATTCAAACCCCCCAGCACGTTTATGAGGTGCAACACGTCGTCAAACCCAGGCCCACCCCAGCAATTTTTATGTTTTATAGTTCAATACCACACAGTTATAGGGTGCACCCCTGGGTCACAACGATACCAGAAATATGTACATACAAGGAATTCTAACACTTTTTAGCAGCTCCCTGAGTTGAGGCCCTGTTGGTAAAACCAATGTCAACTGTAGTGTTCTGGCAAGAAATCAATGTGTAAGGCAACACCGCTGGCCAGATTAATGAATCACAGGCAGTCTGCAGACTGTCACTCCCACATACACACTCACTTCGCACCGATATGTGGTGCAAGCGCTTCTAAGTTTTGAATAATGTTGGAGCCCCTAAATTAGTGAACTGTTTTATTTCTTAAGTAAAAGGGAGGGTTTATACTAAAGTTTTGAGTTATTGAGTTCCTGAGCAACATGTGAGAAAAATATGGGTTTTAACAAAATGGTATATTGTGAGCAAATGATAATTGTTTGTATATACGCCAGAACAATGGTTTGCGTTTCACTGGGAGACTCATGGTAAAAAAGTTGTATGAGTTGTTTAAACTTTAATGAAATCCCTGATGGGTAGAAATGGTTTAAAGCACACATATTTGTTTGTATTTTCAGATGCCCCTGACGAAGGGAAATCTATTCCCGAAATGCATTGGGCTTGGTAAATAAATCATGACATGGAACCCACCTCATGCTTCTGAGCTTATGTTGAACAGTGATGGTTAATACGCATTGAGTAAAATGAATTGAACAAAAGAAAAGACAGGATGAAAATTAATGGAGAAAAACGGTAAAAAGTAAAAGGAGTTTAAAACAGATGAATTTAATTCATTGGATTCAGGCAGTGACGTGGCAGTGCAGCTTGGTGGAACCAAAGCGGGTTCCTTCATCGTTGAGTTTTGTGCAACAGATATCCGGCAGGTCCGTACAGAACGCACTCGCACACATACGCACTCGGCACCGTAATGCGGTGCCACTGATGCCCAGAAGGTCAATTGTTAGCTCACTGCAGACCCCGTGGCCCAAGCCTCCCTCCAACTCACCCCAACTGTTGTATGCCCACAGATGCAAGATAACCAGCCATCGCCCGGATACTAGGCCACACACGGTTGAAGTCTCACTTAGTCAGGGTCCCAGAGAAGCAGATGGGGGTAGGTTGCAGGACATATTTGGAGGCAGTCGTCAAATGGGAGCTTGGCAGTCACTCAGGAAGTTCACCCACAGGATGTGGAGCAGATGCGGGCTGAGGGCAATAATCGGTCACTTAGAAGGGCTCAACAAGGGCCTTCCAGCACCAGTCCAGTTCTGGGAAGCACAGGGGGGTCAGGCAGTCTCTTTAACAACTTCTGATAGCGCTCAGAAGTGTTCCTTCAACCCTGTCAGTCACTCTCACTACCCAAGCCCGAGCCGGGCAATACTACCTGGCAAAACAATGTCGTCGAGGGCCGGATGAGAAAAAGGCGGTTGATCCGCAGCGCTGAGGGCCAAAAAGGGAACAATCAATGAATGAGGAATGAAGCAGGTGAGCCTCTTAGAAGAAAGTGGCAGCCTGTCAGGTGCACTTCAGTCAGCATCACACCCAGGCAATCTGAGCACAACGTCTGGCAATGCAACGTTCGGGCATCAAGGATGCGGCCCGTAATTGGCGAAGCGTAGGTTACGAAGTGCTGCCAGGCTGCAATGCGGCAGCCAGGGTTGTTGTCGAACTACCGTCAACAAGAGATGCGAGGACTGGGGCCGGCGATGCGCTGTGCCTCCCATGATGTGTCAGTTCCAAGGCCTGCGAGGGTGATGCAGAGCTTCTGTGCTGGGTCCAATCCTAATAGCAGTGGTGATGCATTGCTTCTGCTTGAGAATGTGCCACTCAGCCAAGGAGATGTGTTGGTTCTACTCAAAAATGCACCACTCAGTAGAGAAGATGTGTTGGTCCCGCTGGTAAGCACCTTAGGCCCACTTCCAAGGGTACAGGACTGGGCTGGCACCACTCTGTAGGGTAGACTCTCAGATTGCAGAGTCCATGTGCCAATGCAAAGTTTTTAGAAGCCTGTTATGTCCCAGAGGTTTTAGATCAGGGGGGCAGCCCACTCTCCCTTGGAGTCACATCTGGGTTCTGATTTCAAAATGTACAGGCCTAGTCCTTCTCACCCAGTCAAGAGTGCAGCAGGCAGCAGGTCAGCACAGCAAAGCCGGAATCCAGCAGAATAGCAGTCCACCTGAGTGACAATCCGTTCAGCAGCACAGCAGTCCTTATTCCTGGCAGAGTATACACAGGTCCAGAAGTGTACTGAAGTGGTGGTGTTTGAGGTCCTTTTTTATACAAAGTTGTGCCTTTGAAGTGGGGAGAAACTTCTAAAGACATGCCTTTGAAGTGCACAGATGCTCTGCCCTGCCAGTCCTGGCTCCATGCTGTCTACAGGGGGTATGCAGCCTATTCAGGTGTAAGTGAAGCTGGGCCCAGCTCCTCCCTCCCATCCTGTCAGGAATAGCCCACTCAATCACACCTAACCTCCTATTGTGTGTCGCTGTCTAGGTGAAATACACAAAGCCAAACTGCCAGCTACCCCAGCCATCTGAGCAGAAACAGGCTGCAGGCACCAAATGGCTAAGGAAAGAAAATCCCAACTTTCTAATAGTGGCATTTTCAGAACTGCAATTCAAAATACAACCTCACCATGTTGGGATTTTAAACTAGGATTCCAGAGACACCGAATATGAATCAGTCATATGTTCCCATACAGAAATTACTCTTCTAAAATGTGATAAGGTAATCCCAATGTTATCCTAAGAGACATCTAGGCCTTGCAGTACTGAAAAACGAATTTAAGAGTTTATCACTACCAGGACATGAAAAACTTAAAAGTACTTGTCCTGCTTTTTAAATGTAGTGCATCCTGTCCTCTGGGCTGTCTAGGACCTATCCTAGGGGTGACTTATATGTTTTTAAAAGGAAGGTTTGGGACTGAAAAAAGGTTTATTTTGCCAGGTCGAGTTGGCTGTTTAAACTGCACAAACAGGCTCTGCAATGACAGACCTGAGACATGTTTACAGGGCTACTTATACTTAAGTGGGTGTCACAATCAGTGCTGCAGGCCCACAAGTAGCATTTAATTTACAGGCCCAGGGCACCTGTAGTGCCCTTTCCTGGGACTTACAGATAAATTAAACATGCCAACTGGGGATAAGACAATGTTAACACTTTTGAGGGGAGAGCCCAAGCACTTTAGCACTGGTCAGCAAAAGCAAAGCAAAAACAAGAGGTCTGAAGCCAAAATGTTTGGGGAAACCACATCAAGGATGCCAGGTATAACAGTTATTTACGAAGAATTCCTAGTCATATACCATTGTGTGGGGTCCTTTCTGCAATAATAGAGAACAAAGGGTATTTGACGGTGGTTATTACGAATCCATCAATACTGAAAGATCATTTGAACACCAAGGGATTGAAAATGGCTCTTGAAATGCATAGCATACATACAAGCAGTTATTGCACAGTACTCTATAATATGGATTGACCTGTTTTGCTCCCAGCCGTTTCTTTTGCGCACCACATTTACATTGGGACAGGTATTGAGAAAATGCCTCTTGATGTGCATGTAAATTGCATCTTTTCAAAATGTGTCAATGTTTGGACATAAAATAATGTAGAGTCCCTGATCAAATCTCACTCCGCAATTCAATTGAAGTTTTCTGCTGACAACACGAGCCTCGAGGGCCCGGTAGTTTGTGACAAAAGCTGAACACTCAGATTGCATGACATCCCGTGTATTCAACTGGGGCAGCGTCCCGTTATGCGGAAAATGAAGATAGTGACTTTTTTAGATTTTAATTTCAATGTGAATGAGATGCTTCATCATGTGTCAACCATGCCTAGGATGAAGCGCGTGTATCACAGGTGACACAAAAGGAAGCCATCTTGAACTTGGAATGCAGGGACAGAATTACATTAGCATTTGATCCGGAGGTTTAATTTAGAAGAATGAATGATGCTTACAAGTCATCCATTATTTTATTTTTTGCATTTGTACTGTAGAAGATAAAGAAATGTTTACGTGCAGATAGTGAATGGGCCAACAGAGACGTCTATTTCTGTCCTGCGCGTCCAATAACTCCGTGTGATGCAATTTGCACGCTCTCGGGAGACACGCTGAAAAAAAGCAGGGCTCCTTGAGAGGACTTAGGAGCAGATTTACAAGCCCCTTGCGCAACTTTTGCGTCACTTTTAACATGGGAAAAGTGACGCAAAATTGGCGCAAGGGGCTTGTAAATCTGCCCCTTAGTTTTACATGCACTCCATTATTCCGAAATGAATGTAAAACCAGACGGAGGAGCTAACGTCTTCATTCAACAAAACCCTTTCAGCATAGTTCATCTAGTTCAATGCCGTAATTTATCAGGGTTCCACTTACATGCAGGTAGTTCATTCTGCAGGGTCAGGCGAGGTTGTGACTATTATACTAGCTGCAGAAATATGTTCAGTTTTGTTACTGGAGCAATATAGAGCCTTCTTTAAAGTTAGGCGGGTGGCATACTCCATCACAAATCTGGAGGATGCCGCATCCACCGTATTGCAGGTGCATTATAGTATATGGCATTTGTGTCATGGCAGATCGGATATCTGTCACTTCTTCACGGAGCATCCTATCCCTCAAACTGTAAATAAGGCCATAGTTTCTGCTGTTCATCAGCCTATGTATATAAGTAGCAAGAAAAAATAATATTTTCCTGGAGTATGTATTACAGCAATATGTTTTTGATAATAGCTTAGCGAAAATAGTTCAACATTAGAATCGTACATATACTTGGATGTTTGCCAGATGTTACAAATGCAATATTTATTTTTGTAATTTTCTGTTTTTTTTTAAATTAATAATCGAATAAAAATACCTTACTACCAGTTGTACATCAAATGCTAGTGATAGAAAAGAGAACATGCGAGTAATTTCACTCCAATTCAGTATTGAAAGGTGTGAAATTTAAGGGGCCTATTAGCAATAACCGGCGATAATTATCGCTAAGCGCAGTTAGCGCTAGGATAATTATCGCCGGCTATCGCAGGTTTCTATCGCGGAGATAGCGTGCTATCAGCAACGCTTATCTCCAAAGCGATAGAAACCATGGAGAAGCAGTGTGAATATCGCTTGAAAACAAGCGATATTCACACTGTGACCAGTGTTAGCTTGGCGATAGGGCGAGGGGATTTAGCCATGTAATCCACCTCCCATTGGATTAGATGGCTAAGTCAGGTCTGGACCAGGCGTTAACAAACCAGCGCTAAATGTGTTTAGCGCTGGTTCGTTAATCACCTCCCTGCCTCGCTAATAGGCGATAGCGACCTTAGCGACTGTTTCCAGTCGCTTTTAGGTTGGGAACGCCTACTTTGCATGCCATTAGCGATAAATATCGCTGGCATGCAAAGCGGCACCCAACCCGGTCGCCATCGCCTAGAAGCTGTTGCTAACAGCAGTTAGCGTCAGCTTGCTAATAGGGCGTTTGAATTATCGCCGCTTTAGCGGGAAAAAGTCCCACTAAAGCGGCGATAGAGCCCTTGATAATATGCCCCTAAATTTTTAAATATGTTATGCATCAACACCGGGATAGGCAAATTTAATGAGTGATGGGTTATTTATTGAATTGGGCATCAAACCTGTCGAAAATGTTCACTTTCTAAGGATTAGCACGGGTTAAACCCTAAGTCACACATAAGTTTATATTAGTCTAATTTGAGCACTTGATATTCTCACCTATTTCCCTCCTATGTGAGTACAAACAAGGGGGCATATTAGCAAGAACGGCGTTAAAATTATCGCCGCTTTAGCGGCAGGAAACTGCCGCTAAAGCGGCGATAATGAGGCTTGATAATATGCCCTTGAGAATACCAATAGAAGCCCATGTTCTGCTGTGATCCTGGGCTTCTATTGGAATTCTCAAGGGCATATTATCAAGCCCATTATCGCCGCTTTAGCGGCAGTTTCCTGCCGCTAAAGCGGCGATAATTTTAACGCCGTTCTTGCTAATATGCCACAAGGTTCCGACGCATTTCTGTGCTTTAGAATGGGATAGGCAGATATCCAGTTGTCATTTAATAGATTAGTAAATCGAATACATCTCAAAATATCTCCCACAGAAGTGAGTACTGATTTAACAGCTCATAGGTCTTTTGCAAGTTCTTGCTGCTCACTTCATTTATTTCTGCGCCTTCTGATCTCATCTTCCCTCACTACAAATTCTGGGTTCCCAGCCATAAACTATGCCGCTCACAACTTGGAGTGAATTTTGATACTCAGCATGAGGACTCAATTTTTCGATCATCGTCACTATGATCCTGTCAGAAACCCTCTGCCTGCTGCTCTCCACAGACATTAGGAGTGAAATGTGTTGTTTGGAAGTCATGCAACAGCTGTGAGGCCTGAAGACTGCTACTGGTATACAGAGGGGGTCGCCCTCCGCGTTGGTGTTACAGTTGTGTAGGTCCCTTTGGTCTGCCTGGGGTCTGCTGTCATACCAGTTCAGACTGATGTACTCTGTCAGCGAGTAATGATGCCTTCATTTGAAAACCGCAGAGAGAATGTAGATGGAATGTGTGAAAAACCTGCACCCATGCCACAGAAACCTTTGCTATATGTTCACCATCTCCCTGGATTTCCTCCCAGAGCTTTAGCCATGGTTGCCACTACCGGACCTCACTTAGTTTTGCAATTTCCCATTGCTGAATTGAGCCTCTTGAGATATTGCTTTGAGTAAGTGGCACCAACCACACAGGCTGCTAGTGAGCTGAAATGGGTGGTGATCTTCTTTCTGTTATTGACCCTCTACTCCTCACCGGGAACGCTTGCTTCTTCTCTATTTATCTACTTCTCTTTGTTTGAGTTCCATTCCACCCTTGTTGTTTATGGACAGCTTAATCAGGCCTCTACCAGAAACAACATAGGCCTACTTTATAGGCCTCCTCTGGTGACCTCAACCATGACTTGATCTTCCCTTTCTGATGAGGAGGTTGTGTATTCTCCCTGTCTACATGCTGCATCAGATCCCGCTTTCTCTCTACTGCCACTAGATTCTCCTGCCTCCATGAGTCTCTATCAGTTCTCTAACAAAGCATGACCATCATTTATCAGCATCTTTACAGGGTGTTACTGCATTACCTTCTTACAAAATTTTGAAATCAAGTATATTATTATGTCAGTTGCATTTATGGAAAAATGTTTATCTGAAGAATAGAATTTGAAGGTAAGAAGGAGGCTTGACTTAATACATTAAGTAATACATTTTTCATAACTGAATTAACTTCCCATCCCATACCCCTACAAACCCAACCACCCTCTAATAAAATATAACTTATTATAACTAATAATAAAACTAAATAAAAAGTGAAATTAAATTAAAAATATGACAAAACACGTAAAACTTAATAACCATTAATTAAACATATTTCAAATTTAAGTAAATTCCCACCCTGTCTCCCTATAAACCCAACAGCCCACTACAACACTATTAATCATTAATAACATTAAAAAGACTCAATAACTTAAAATTACAAACTATGGGGCATATTAGCAAGACCCACATTAAAATTATCGGCGTTTTAGCGGCAGGAAACTGCCGCTAAAGCGGCGATAATGGACTTGCTAATATGAGTTACTGAATTCCAATAGAAGCCCAGGTTAGATGTCCTGCACATCTAACCTGGGCTTCTATTGAATTCTATAACGCATATTAGCAAGCCCATTATCGCCGTTTTAGCGGCAGTTTCCTGCCGCTAAAACGCCGATAATTTTAATGTGGGTCTTGCTAATATGCCCCTATATTTTTTTAAATTAAGAACAATCATACCAACAATACTAATAATTAAATTTTGTATATTAACTAAAAGACATTAAAGTAACTAAAAACAGTATTTTATACAACTCGATTACTGAAAGCAATATTAAAAACAACTTTACTCGAAAGGTACTCTCAGAGAGTTATAGAGAATACAAATTGGCCTAGCTACTGAGGGGGTCTATGCCTGGTCGTTTGACCCTCATGTTTCTGGAAGTAAAAGATCAATACAGGCATGAATCGGTTCTGGATGATATTCAGCCGCTCCTTGCCAAGAAGCTATACCTCCAATTTAGACACGGAGGGGCAGATTTACAAGCCCCTTGCGCCTCCGGTGCATCACGTTGCGTGACGCACCGGTGGCGCAGCCTGCTAAGTGATATTTACAAGAACAGGTAAAGTCACCCTGCGTGACTTAACCTGTGCTTGTAAATATCGCCCTGTTCACGCAACACTTTGCGTGTTAGGGGCGTGACATGGGTGTTGCTGTGGGTGTTACCACGCAACACCCATGTCCAACTGATGCATTTCCAGATTTACGAGAAATCGTAAATCTGGAAATGCGTCAGAATGCTGTGCCACCCTAGGGGTGGCGTAGCGAGGTACAACGAGGAGAAATATTTTCATTTCTCCTCGTTTTTTTCCTCTTTCAATGCGTGCTGCATTCTGCAGCACACATTGGAAGAGGAAATCACCTCAATTGATTGTTTTTGTGCAGGAAGGTGCCCCTTCCTGCACAAAACAATCTCCTCAATCCTTGCACCATGGTGCCAGGGTGCCTGCGCCGGCGCATGACAGCAGTTTGTGCGCCAGCGCAGGGGAAGCACAGAGATGCGACATATTGTTGTAAATATGTCGCATCCCTGTGCTTCAAAACTAACGCAGCGCGGCGCAGCAAAATGCCTTGCGGCACCGCGCTGCGTTAGTTTCTTGTAGATCTGCCCCGGAGTGCTCCCGCTGCATTCATTTACTAATAAGTGGGAGGGCTCTCCCAGTCCGGTCTGCCCAGCGTGTGAGAATGCAGACGAGACTGAAATGCATGTGTTATTTTTCTGCAGAGGCTATAGGAGGGCAAGGACTCGCTGGCTGTTACAGTTATGTAGGAACCTGAGGTCCAGACATTGCCGCAAGGTTTTCAGGCTACTTAAATATGATACCGATATGCCCATTGTGGTTTCCATTTCGCGCTTTTTATTCTCCATGTGGTGTACTCGCAGAGCTATTTTAAAGAAGAGTTCATAGGTCCGCCCAGTTTATTATTATTATTTATCTTGCTACTGGGCCCCGTTCTCTCTCTTCTAAAATGAAAGAAATCAATTGATGACCCCTATGTTTAGTATTATTTTAACTAACTAGTGTCTCATAAATCATTGCTTTTTAAATTGTCTTATTCTAAATTAGTTGTTTGTAAATATCTTGGCTTTTTTTCTGTAATTGCATCAGTTCCTGTTCCACCTGAGTCCTGTTTAGGCACTTTAGCATGTATGGCTCTAATCCTAAGCAATAACCTTAATGTAGCTGAAGCTTTGCACGTGCACTTTTCCTCTCTAAGGAACTATAAGCCAAGTTGGCGGCTCCATTGAATTACTTGGATTATTTTTTAATCGTCAATGTTTACACTTTTATCCTGATATTATTAACGCATTTTTAATGAAATTGTCCTTTCAGAAATATTGTAATTGACACCTTGCTGTTCAAAGTCTTGGCTCCTGTATCTTTTAATGAGATCATAACCCGAATGTTTAAGCACAAACACTTCATCGAGCTCTATCCTGCTGCTAATGCAAAGGCCACTTGTTGTGTGTATACTGTACAACCATCTTAAGGCTAGCGAGAAGAGGAGCTGATCAGCAAGTCATACGCAATGTATTGTATTTATCTTTCTTGTACTTTTATGGCCCTACCGGCAAAAATAAAGATTTATGAATGAATGAATATTAAAAATAACTTTATTATTAAAAACAATAGTACTGACAAAAAAACGATATTCTTGACAACAATATTCTATACCATGATATATTTGCATCCCAATATTTGTTTTCTAATGTTCATGAGTTCTGATGTTTCAAACGATAATTTGTCCAAACCCAATTCAGAAAGTACCCATGCCATGCTGCACATGACACTTGGCCTTGAACAATAGGTTTTGACCACATGGTCTGGCCTATGGTCAGGCCCTGTGCCCAACCTCCTTGTGCATAGTTTGACGTTGCATGACTGGGGTTGCAGCAGACATTTTTCTTAACATATAAATCGATAATCTTGACTTAGGGCCTAATTACTATTTTGGCGGTCCGTGAACCACCATGGCCGCAGTCCGACCGCCGTCAGTTCGGAGGTCTGACTGCCGTATTATGAGATTGTTGGAGTCCCTTTGCAAAGACCTCAGTTGAACCGCAGACACTGCCAGCCATCTGCAACTGCTGTGGTGCAGTCGGGGGAAATTCAGCTGCCATTGGGGAGTATAGAGGAGTCTCACTGCTGTCCGTATTATAAGTTGGCGTTCTGACGAGGTGACCGCAGCAGTGGGCCTGCCATCTTCAGGTCGGCAAAAACAAAGGATATGGGGTGCGTACTCACCCCTTTCCATAACAGTTCAATGTGGATCCCTTTCTCCAGGTTCCCCCTTCACAGCAGCATCTTCTGCCAGAGGAATCGGACCCTGTCTGGGGCGATACATATGTAAGGAATCTTTGTGCCATACGCACATTGCCTAGACTGCCCACATATGAGTTGGACTTCAGCAATATGTAGGTGGTATTTTTCCACATGTATCATGCATATGTGTGCATTCGACACATATGCAGTCCAAATGCTCACACATGCATCGATATGTATGGAAAACTATTCACCACCACTGCAAGACCTCGGCAGCCATACCACAGACACTGCGGTCAACCCGTAATATGGTGGTCGTAATCAAGCCCTAAATTTCTATGCAGCCCTAAGTCACTTTAATGAATTCCAAAACCAGCATTGAAAAGATAGAACTTAACTCACCTACACCAAAATACCTTTCACTGATATCAGTGTCTTGCAGTGTGTGAAAATAGACAGAGGTATCAGGAAAAGCCAAGGCCTAAGATCTGAAGAACTTAGCTAGAAGGACCCCCTTATCCTCTGTCCATGAATAAACCATTTCCTTTGTGGACCTTTCCAGAATCCCATCTGAGAGTGGATCATCAGAAAAGCAATAATTCGAAGGCCAGGTCAAATCCATAGGCTGGTTGTCATGCAAGATTCTTTCTGACCCTTGCCTGCAGCCCCAAACATCACACATAGATGATTAGATTGACAAAAAGGATGCAACCTGTCAGGGTAACTCAAGAAGACCAGTCAGAAAGATCCAACAATAATAAACACAGGAGAAGGAAAAAACGCAGTGTCCTGAAGTTGATGTAAAGCTGTGATAATTTTAAGAAGAAAATCTTGCTCTAAACGAAGCACTCTTTTAACATCTGTAATGGATAGGAAAAGGGGACATAAATAACAAAGCTTCTAATTACCAAATCCCTATTGCCACTGTGAAAATCACTTTCATGGTCAGAAACTTTACATGTACTAATTTCCAAAGTTAAAAAATGATGCTTTTGTAAAATTTGCAAGAATAGAGGAAAATTTCTAAGAGGGTCAACAGGCCAAACTACAGGATGAGCCAAGGCAAAACCTTTTAGAACGCAAACCGCCACAAATTCCCCCTCTCCTCAACAGCCCCATGTACCTCTGAAAGAGCAAATAGCCCTTCATTGAGCCCAAAAGGGAGAAATAGAAAGATTCAGGACAGAGCCATCTCAGAAAATTGAAGAACAGTTAGACAATCACACTCTGTATGAGAAATAGAATGTGATGTACACCACTTTTGAAATGCCCCAAGTGATAAGCAGAGGATTTTAATGTGGAGAGTCACTGGGAGTTTTTAATGGTCTCAGCTACATGAAAGCGGAGACATATACTCTGCAGCCTCCTCCTCTAACCTTGCAAACTGACAGAAACGATCTCCTTGAATTTGTACAAGTCATAGATCAGAGTGGAGGAGGATACAAAGATAGATTTCAAGGAGGTAGAATCACAAAAGATGAGGAAACCATACCTATGATTGCCAAAAAGGAACAACCTTTCCTTCCTTACCTAAATCCTCACCCATGATCCATGCCAGTAATTGGGGGATTAATGGGAAGGGAGGAAATACTCAAATGAATTTGAGAGGGGCCTTCTGAATGGTGGTCCCCCCACCTTATTCCCCTTACTTTGGACAGCAAAAGAAGAATTGGGGAGCTGAGCCTTGAACTGGAATGCAAATAGAACCTGGATTGCAGTTTCAAATTTCCCCCAATCGGACTATAAATTGAGCAGAAGAAGAGAGAGATATTGAACAGATGTTGTTGATATGGTCTACTCTGACATTGCGACCCTTTGGGAGCACTTAAGGAATAGTTTGTGATATTCTGCCCAGGCACACAACTGCAGTGCAGCTAAACCCTGAGTTATGGATCAAGCCCCTCCTTGTATATTGATGTAGGACCCTGTCACCATGTTGTCCAATTTTATCAGTACACACTTCTTTTGAATCCAGGTCTGGAAGTGTTTCAGAGCCTTGAACACCAATGTCTGCTCTCACCGGCTTGAAGAACAATGTCCTCCACTAGATCTGACACACCATGGGCTGACAATTCTCTCAATATAGCTCGCTCCAACAAAGATCCTGGCATCTACAGGGATCTGTAGTCACACCTACAGTATATGTATGTATATGGTATGTAAATATGTATGTATAGTTTACTTCTGTTGCGCGAACCTTTCAAAAAGGCAGTTGAAAGTGTTCTGGATTCAATCACCACTGAAGGGATTGCTTCACATTTGTTGGTCCAGGAATCAGTTTTTCAAATATCTGGTAGGTTAGAATCCAGTCTGTCTGAACATTGAACAGAAGCAGATGAAGGTGTGCCCAAAATACTGTGAAAATGTAGGATTCCACGTGCCCCTGCATATTTAACCAGTTTGCAGCAAGCATGAGAGAAGTTGACAAATCTTCACAGTGCTGAGCTCAGGAAGAAACAATGTGTCCAGTTCGGTCCTGAATGGTTTTCCTATGAATACCAAGTTCTGAAATGGTGAACGTTGACACTTGTGTATGTAGAGGAGGAAGCCATGATGATTCAGAGAAGATTGGACAGCTTTCAACCCTCCCAATGTTTGATCTTTTGAGGGGGTTTCAAGAAGACAATTGCTCAACACATAGCACACATAGAAACAGCAAATTGCCTTTGAATGTTTATGTGCAGGAAGGTCTTGCTTCCTGCACATAAACAATCATTTTTAAAAAATGCCGTTTTGCAACTTCTATGTGTGCTGCATTAAGCAGTTACAAAACGGTGTTTAAAGATTGTGTGTGTGCAGGAAGGATCCCTCTTTTTTTGTGCAGGAGGGGGACCTTCCTGCACATAAACAATCTTTCCCCAAAGTAGACACCCTTGTACTATGCTGCAAGGGTGCCTGCGTTGGCGCTAGGCAGCTGCACTCAGCGCCACGCTAGGGGCCAGGGTGCGCTGCATTCTTGTGAATATGGCACATCCCTGCGTTTTCAGAATGGATAAGCGTAGCGTTAGCAATGTTTGCTTACCGACACGCTTCTCCATTCTGCTGTAAATATGCCCCTTAATTTGGAAGACTCTTCCATTATCCCACCGGAGGATATTAGACCTGTAGGGGCTTATTTACAAGACCATTGCTCCGCCTGTGCATCACTTTTTTTAACGCACCCTCAGCGCAATGGGCTTCCCCGTATTTACAAGGCCATGTAAAGTCACCCTGCATGACTTTTCATGGCCTTGTAAATATGATTCCCTTTTCCGCATAACTCTGCAGGAAAGGATCGTTCCTTGGGTGTTGCTGTGAGTGTTCCCACGCAACATTCATGGAACTTGACGCATTCGCAGATTTACAACATTTTGTAAACCTGGGAATGCATAAGGAGGTAAGGTGGCGCAACAAGGAGATATACTTTTATTATATTTCTCCTCATTTTTTCCTCTTTCTGTGCGTGCTGCATTCTGCAGCATGCATAGAAAGAGGAAAATGCCTTTATTGATTGTTTTTGTGCAGGAAGATGTCCCTTCCTGCAGAAAAACAATCATCCTCTCAGCACAGGCCCCCTTGTAAAATGACCCAAGGGTGTCTGCCTTGGCGCACAGCAGTTGTTTGTGCGCAGGGACAGGGGAGAAGGACAGGAATGCGCTGTATCTTATAGATACAGCGCATTCCTGCCTGTTTTTTGTGACGCAAGGCAGCGCAGCTGGAAGGATTGCTGCGCTGCCATGCCAAAATATTGAAAATGAGGCCCGTAAGCCTTAGGGTGGTTTTCCCGCAAACATTTTGCCTGTTCCCCTCCCTGCTGCTTGAGTCCTGCTTCTTCGCCCTGAAACCAGGACTATCAGAGTGACTCCAAGGCCTAGTTGACGGTTTCTTATTCAGAACCACAGGGACGTAACAGGCTCCCACCATCTTGAACCTGCACCTGGACTCAGCCTGAGTGATTCCTGAACCCCCAAGTCACGCCCTCTAGCCCTTGGCCCTTGGTTGTGG
>CAWUFW010024348.1:0-61997 GCA_963921515.1 Calotriton arnoldi | reverse complement strand
GACAGAACAGCCACCCATGACACCAAGAAAAGGTACTTACAGATTGAAAGGGAGGCATTAGCCATAAGATGGGGCTGCACCCGTTGCCACTTGTAGATTTATGGCCAGTCGTTCAGTGTATTGACAGACTACAAGCCACTGATCCAGATGTTTGCTTGTACAGCGCCCCATCCACCTCCACATATCGAGCAATGGGTTCTCCACTAACAAAAGTACCAGTTCACTCTCCACTACAAGCCAGGATGCAATAACCTGTCTGACTACTTATTGCAACACCCCTGAGATAAGGACATCAACCGAGGAACCACTTCCACCGAAGCAGACAGATCCCAATGTTAGCATGTCCAAATGCCCTCCAGTTGGAAGATATAGCAGAAGAATCACAAGAGGATGTGTCCCTGCAGAGGGCAAACAGGTAATTGAAACCAAACTGTTGACAAAAATCTTGGGAGATGAGCATGACCTAGACACAGATAGTCAGGAGGACCTGAAGGCGCTATGCTTCGTCAGGCACTAACAGAGCAGCACAGCGGGAGGAATTTCCTTTAGATGTTACAGGCAGTTATACACTGATCACTGTGCCTATAAGTAACACACCTTATGTATCAAGGCCAATGGGCTGCCAAGACTAAATACTGCCTTTGCAAGAAGGTATCTTTGCCAGTGATGGGTATGCTAGTAGACCACATATTTACAGTTCCTGGGGTGTCAAGCTTCTGGAACTCACAACAAGCCAGCCTCAAACATCACCTAGAAGGCAAGCCACGGACCATGGCAAAATATAAGCCTGACTTTGTTTCCCTCCCAAATGGATGGTACATGTTATTTGTCTCTGACACATACATGAAGTATTATATCAAAGACAATGTTAGAATGCACACCCTTCCTTTTCTGTTTTATTCGTGTTTCAGTTTAATCATCCATTTTTTTGAAAATGCTCAAGGGCAAAAATCTTGGCGTGCAGGCTCAACTTATGCTCCATCCCAAGCACGGATACAAAACATCCAAATACAAACTGCTGCGCCGTTAAATGTTAAATGTGAATTGTTTTTTTTTTTGGAGCACATTTTCGTTTTTAAAGTCAAAGGAGTGACGCTGTTGGGCATGGTGTCTAGAGCTGTAAGGTATGGGATTATTTGGTTTGACCGTGAGTTGAATTTTGGATTTGTTTGTGGGTTCTACGAGCAGGGGTCGGAAGGGGAGCTTGGCGCGGTAGACCTGGTTGCTTTCACTGTTTTTTTTCGCTGTTTATTTAAGCATATTGAACACGTTCTGTATATGTTTTGAAAAGGTTTTTGTGTTTAGAGTAATGGGGCACATAAGTCACGGTTTGCAGGGGTCTTTTATGGGGTTATTATTGCATACACGTATATGATTTATATTGTTTTGAGAGAATTTACAAATATAGATTTATATATTGTTAAAAATGTGAAAGTATTTAAAATTACAGATGGCCTTTTTTTACATCGCAGCTACCCCTGACGAAGGGCAAGAGGCCCGAAATGCATTGGGTGAGGGTGAATACATGCATGGTGACCTAAGATGACAAAGTGGACAGAAACGAGTCGTTATAAAAGGCCTGGATTGGCATTGTAACTGTACTTTAAGTTTGAAACCACTTGGCCTCCTGAGCAAAATTTCAAGATTAATGTTGAATAAAGATGGATTGGAAAAAGTTACAGATCACACTGGATTACTATGGTTAAGTTGAATTACGTTATGCAACGTGATGATGTACATTCATGTGGCTGTGCGGCTTGAGGCTGAGGCTGAGCGCGACGGCGCAGCAGTTTGTATTTGGACATACATGAAGTACCCATTCGTGGAGAAGTCAAGTCCACATCCAAAAATTAAAGAAGATCTTTGGCTTATTCGGCCAGCCGAAGAACATCAAAACAGACAATGGGTCCCCATTCCAGTGGATCGACGTTCGCCAGTATCGCAGAACGCTGAGCATCCACCACCGAGAGGTAACAACACGCTGTCCACAGACCAATGGAGAGACAGAACACCTCATGAAGACCCTGAACAAAGTAATTTGCATTTGTCTTGACCAAAACGGAAACATAGAAAGGTCATCCACAAATTCCTTAGGACATACAGAAACACCCCGCATTGCACAATAAAGCGACCTCCTGCGATGCTCATGTCTGAATGCCCTATCACGGAGTCCATACTAACAGCCTACATGTGGATGCCCAGACCACTAGACCCTGCTGTGGACAAACAACAAAGGAGGGACCTAAACAATGAAGCCGCAAGCTGTATGATGGGTGCCAGGGACAACAACATCCAACGTGGCGACTGCGTCCTCATACAAAACAAGCTGGAAAGGGGGAACTTAGAATGCCATTTGAAAATAATCTTTGGCTTGTTACTGTGTTGGAGACCCCTGGGTGAAATCATGCCTCGCTTTTTAGAAGAACACAGCATATGATCCAGACGGGCATGCACATCGTAAACAGGTGATTAAAAAGAGTAGTCCTGGGCCACCGCCTGCTGCAGTTTCGTGGGATATATTAGTTCTCTTTTTTAAATTCTTTTTATTGAGATTTTCAACTTTTCAAACCATATTCTTGAACAAACCAATACTCCAAAACTTTCTCTGTGACCACGTGCACTGTACCTCCAAGGCCCAAACAACACATGAATACAGAACCAGTCATAACGGGAGGGCATACATTCCCATGTATTCTCTGGCAATTACTTTGCAGGTACCGCCTGTCATCACAGCTTCAATTAAGATCCCCTCTAGTATGTGGGATCTATTAGTTTTCAGCCAGTTTGCCATTCATTCAACAATTTTCTCGCCCTTACCATCGTCGTAATATTCAATGGGGGGCATGAGGCCTGTTCAATATAACATCCATAAAACAGTTGAATTTCCTCCCAGAAGAAACCGGGGCTGTGACAACCATGCAAGTTATTCAGACAGCAGAGGGTAGAAAGTTGCCTGCTTCACATTCGGGGCACAAATTCTCTCCAGCAAAATGTGCATACCATTTAGTTTCCCTCCTTATCAATTCGTATGTCTGAGAAGGAAAACGGGGTTCGATGTAAGCCTCACAGCAGGGCTTGTCTAGCATAGGACAAGAATCACAATACAAATAACTGACCTCTCTATCATCTTTAAAATCTTGTTATTTCCTGTCGGTATAAGATCACGTCTTGAGGAAGCACAATAAGTGCCTCTTTAAGCCGGATATAATACTTAAATTGCGTGTATTTAACATACGTGTATTTTAAAACTGTTAACCATCGTGTAATCCCCAGACATCCCATTAGTATTTTGTATTTGTTGTGGGTGACTTACATTGCCCAGTGTCTGTTGTTAACTGTACCCCACCTAGGGTGACCAGATTTTGAGAAGGAAAAACAGGGACAGGCCACACAAAAGTAGGACTAAAGCTTTTAGACTTCTATATCTGGCCTGTCCCGTTTTTTGCATAGCCCCATATATACATACACACGTGCACACACACAAAACAGGATTGTAAATGCTTGTGTGTTTGTATGTGTGTGCTTGTATATATATACATATATAAGCTTGCAAATCCTGAGCCAAGTTCCTTGCGAACAGAAAATCAGGTACAGACCACAAACAGCTTTCAGTGAGATGAGTGCTTTATTGATCAGAGGATCTCCACTGCATGACGCGTTTCGACCGGGTTACCCCGGTCTTGATCACATGACGTGCCAGTGTATTGACGTGTCTTAAATAGTAACGTGCTATACAATTAGCCACTCCTCCTGTGACGACAGACATAGAAAGCATACTATATTGCGCAAAAATATATATATATTACCTACTGGCGGTCGCCAGTAGGTAGTTATAGTTAGGACTAGTTTCCATAGGAAAAGCGTTTTTTGATTTGCCAATATCTTTGGCGCCGTTTGACGAATCTTCATGAAATTTTCAAAACTAATGCCCTGCTCAGGTCAGCTCCTGTCTTGAAAGTTTTAGGGTGATTTGTCAAGCGGGGGCCAAGACAAAAAGGGGGGTCCCAAAACGCATTTTCTCCATGTTAATTTCCATAGGAAACTTTAGACAAAGCTACAGCCCGAACTCCTGAACGGAATTACATCAAAAAGGTAGCTCTTGGTTCAGAGAGCGACCTTTTTTTTAAAATGGTGTAAATCCGTTCAGTAGTTCCTGAGAAATTCAAAAATAAAAGAATATTAGTATCTGGTAACCGCGGTGATCCGCGAACCCTCCTGCGCTTCGTTTTCAGGAAGCCCCCGAGAGGGCCAGGTCCCGGGGTCAATGCAGAATTATCATGCCACCTCCCCGGGGCTTTTTAGAAAACTGCGTGGGGGGGCTCCTGCCCCCCCCCACGCTGCCCCGGGGACCGCCACCTCCTTGGGGCATAGGTTTAATATGGGCGAGGGGGCCTTGCAGGCCTCCCCAAGCCCCGGGGACCGCCACCTCCCCGGGGCTGCTATATATTAAATGTAGTGTGGGGGCTCCTGCCCCCCACACTGTCCCGGGGACCACCACCTCCCCGGGGCTTTGAGTAAATTAAATACGGGGGTCCGTAGCAGACCCCCGGCCCAGGGGACGACCACCTCCCCGAGTCTTCAAACTTGTTTGGAGGGGGGCCGCGCGGCCCCCCTCCTGGAGCCCTCCATGGCCCTGGGGACCGCCACCCCCCAGGGCCGGCTCCAGCAATGTCCAGGGGTGCCCACCCCCGGAACATTCCAGTTTGCAATGGCAGGGCGGGAGCACCGCTCCCGCCCTGCCATTGCAAACTTCTGCTTCCCTTCATGGAAGCGAGAGCAGAAAAACTGCTCTCGCTTCCATGAAGCGAAGCAGATTTGCTTTTGGGCAAAGGGAGCTGCATGTTTGCAGCTTCCTTTGTTCAAAAGCAATGCCGGCTCCCGCAGGAGGCGGGGAGCCACAGGGACTGCGGGGGCATTGGGGCTCCTCCCGCGGTCCCCAACGTGAGGCCAGGCCCCGGGGGATGGGGTCCCCGTGGCCAAAAGTGGCCAAGGGAAGGGAGGCCATGCGGCCCCCCTTCCGTAACGGTATAATTTTTTTTAAAAAAGAGGCAGAGCCCTGGGGGATGGGGTCCCCGGGGCCGAAAAAGGCCTCAGGAGGGGGGCCGCGCGGCCCCCCTCCTTTAAATGTAATTTTTTTTTTTAAGTGGCCATGTCCCGGGGGATGGGGTCCTTGGGGCCGAAATCGGCCTCGGGAGGGGGGCCGTGCGGCTCCCTTCCTGTTTAAAAAAAATTATATTTTTTAAAATGGCTCAGATCCCCAAAAATATTAAGAGAAGGGGGGCCACACAGCCCCCCTTCTAAAAGAAAAGAGAAGCTGGCATCTGGCCGGAGGCCCCGCACCCTCCCTGCACCACTCTGCAAACGCGCCTCCTGGCTCGTTTTGGGTTGGGGGATTAAGTCCCCTTGAATCCTAAGGGTCCTTAGGGGCCAACTAGCCCACCAGGTACCTCCAGTAAGCCCCACACAGTGGGATTGCTGAGAGGTGGTCTGAGGCCACGCCCCTTTTTACACCACTCTGCTAACGCGCCTCTTGGCACACTACTGGTGGGGTGATGAGGTCCTCGTGTGTCCTGAGGACCTCAGGACTAAAGTGGACTTCATTCCCTGAGCAGCAGTACCCCAGGAGGCGCGTTTGCAGAGTGGTGGAGAAAGGGGGCGTGGACTCGGACCACTCTCAGCAATCCAGCTGTGTGGGGCTTACTAGAGATAACAGGAGGGCTAGTTGGCCCCCAGGGACACTCAGGAGGCAAGGGGACTTTAATCCCCATCCAAGAGCGCGCCAGGGAGCGCGTTTTCAGAGTGGAGGGCAAGGGGGCTAAGAGAACTTACCAATCCTGCTGTGTGGGTCTTACTGGAGGTATTAAGAGGGGTAGTTGGGGGGGCGTGGCTAGCAGCCAAACATGGCGGTCGGGTGTTAGCCGAGCTCCGGACCTGGGCAGACAAACATCCTGGAATATGCCCACTAAGCCGTCGAAGAACGGACATTAAAGTGCGGGAGCGAGAAGCGGCGGTGAGCGGGAGGACTCGGTGTAACCCGGAGACCGGTGTGAAGAACACGGCCGAAACTGGGGCTCCACAGGCCCGACGAAGCTGTTCTCTGCTGGCGGAGGAGGGCCGCGACGGGAGTCAGACACATGCCCCCAAGCGCTTTGATAACAGCGCTGAGACCACAGTAGACCGGGGGGGCCGAGTCCCTTCACGGGCGACCGAAATAGCGGAGTGCCGGGGCGGCAGGAGTTGCGCTGGTGAGACTGCCTGGGAAGGGTAACGGCAGAGCGGGACCGGAGCTTACGCGAGCTCGGGGACGCGAGGCGGCCTGCTCCCCTGTGACGCAACGTGCAACTTAGCCGCGCTAGCAGAGGCAGAGACCAAAATAAGGTGCCGAAGGGAAGGGGAGGCGACTGGCACAGCCCACATTACAGGTGGCGGAGCGGGTGCGGGTGCCTGCTGCTGGAGGCCTGAAAATATCCCGACCCCGAACCGGAGCCCAAGAGACGGAGAGCGGCAAATGGAGGCAGTGGGCGTCGCTGAAATACTGTGCCTAAACTGAGAGGCACAAAGAGAAGAGGCGGTCTGAGCATACTCCCTAGACACGGGGGAAGCAGGGAAGCGAGGTGGCAGAGACTGGAGGCACTGATTTTGGGCAGCGCAGAGGCACGGACATAAGCCCTGTCTACACCGACACAGATACGAGGCCTGAGGCGGCTCTCGGACGGGCCACGAAGCATGCAGCTCCCTGACTAAGGGGACCCATTCTATCAATACTGGATGCCAGGAAGGAGGCGAAACGCGGAAGGAGGGGTGCCGCAGTGAGCAGCGACACACTGATAATGCCCGGTTGGACTGATACTGCCACTAAACTAGCACATGTGCGCTAGCGACACTCGCACACAGAGTGGAACCGCTGCGGCACTGTAAGCCTCTCACTGCAGTAAGGGTGGCGGTGAAGCAGAAGAGACTGTGAGGGGCGGATCCGTGCTGGCATCGTGGGAGAGAAGCGACACCCTGATAGGAGCACCGGGCGAAACGTGGTGGAGGTGTATAGCAGACACCAGGGAAGCACACTACAAGCCCATACCTGCACTACGCGAGTCACCGGAAGCCCGATTGGCCTGAAAGATGGGGCGCAAGGGTGTGAAACAACTGGACCAAGGAGGACAAGACTACGTTCCGGATACAGTGGAACCAGTGAGTACTAAGAATGGGGCAGAATGTAGTTCAATGATGGAAGCACCTACACCTACGGATAAGCTGGATCTCATACTACAGGAAGTGCGTGAATCCAGAAAAGCAATGGAACTGCAAGTCGGGACTCTAACAACTGGCCTTAACTTGCTACGGGCGGACCACGCTAAACTTGCGGATAAAGTGAAAGAAAACGCTGCGACGCTGGAGGAAGTTACCCCATGGAAACTGCAGACCGACACCAAGATGGCACAACTGCAAGAACAAGTAGCTATCCTGTTGGATAGGGTTGAAGATGCAGAGGGGAGAGCACGGCGTAACAATATTCGCGTCATAGGCCTGCCCGAAAAGAGTGAGGGAATGGACGCAACGCGATACATGGAGCAGTGGTTCCGGGATAATGTCACTAAAGAAGGACTGTCGGAGCAATACTGCATAGAGAGAGCACACAGGATCCCTACTGGCCGCCCAAAGCCGGGTACTCCACCTCGCCCTCTCATAGTGAAACTACTGAATTTCCGCGACAGGGACACTCTACTGCAGAAAGCACGTGACGCATCTCCGATAAACTTTGAAAATGCGAGAATCTCATTATATCCAGATTACACAAGGCTGGTCCAGAAACAGCGCTCCTCCTACATGGCAATTAAGAAGCAGCTCAGAGACTTAAACCTGAAATATGCACTGCTTTTTCCGGCGCGCTTAAAGATTTTCTACGACCACAAGTCCTATTTCTTCGACAGCCCCAGAGATGTGGCGGACTGGCTGGAAGTGATGGAACTAACGAATGCTGCAACGGCTAACTCTCAATGCACAGAAAAGAGCGGGTCCAGTCCTAGGATATCCGCAGGGCGGGGAGGTCGAAGATCGCGCCGGACTCCTGCACGACAGTATATCACCAAGCAGCAAGTGCAGCAGAGCAAATCAAAGGCACTTATAGCGGCGGCCACTTTCATGCACACCTCGGGAGCGGAAGCTAAGACCACATCGGACGAGGAAGAAGCGACGCATGACTCGGACTCCGAGGGCAGTGTGGCCCTGTTTCCTTCCGCGACCCCGCAAGTCATAAAAGAACTATATGGCTGACTGTATCCGCAAGTATCAGAACTATAACTGTAAAAACTACACTTGTAATATGCACGCGGCAACGGCGAATGTATTTGCACGGAACATTCTTAAACTAGGCCCAGGTCCAATAGAAGCTTAGTTGTACTGATGTGTAGACAGTACCCCGCCTGTAGAGCGCTAGCGATGTCCCCCACACGGCGAAGGCGTTATTATGAAGTTATTATGTTTGTATATGTTCAGTTTAGTTGTATGGTCCGGTATAGTTTTGAGACCGGACCGAGTATTGGGGTATTTAGGGGGAACAGTCCTTTTGCAGATCTTGATGTGGGTAAATTCGATTACGCAGTGGGTATACCGGCTGTTGGCTGGATCAAAGTCACAACGCAATGCATACACCTAGCAAATACACTATAATAACGTGGAATGTTCGGGGAATGGGCTCTGTGCAGAAGAGACACAGGATACACGCACAGCTACTGCGGCGTGGGGCGCAAATAGTGTACCTACAGGAGTCCCACATGAAGGACAGTGAAGTAGTGAAGCTCCGTAAAAAATGGAGAGGACAGGTCTTCTCCACTACATACTCTGGTTATGCGCGAGGGGCCACGATATGGGTTAGACATGGAGTGCCATTCTTAGCACTGGAACAGCGGATAGACAAACAGGGGAGATACATATTTGTGCGGGGGACACTGGATGGTCAGCATGTAGTTCTGGGCAATATATACGCACCTAATTTTGAACAAGATAGGTTCTGGGGAGTATTGAATATTGCACTGACGGGATGGGAGCTGCACCCATGGATTATAGGGGGTGATTACAACACAGTCATGGATGTTACACTAGACAGGTCTCACCCACCTTTGCGTGGAGCAGGAGTGATTAAACAAGCAGAAGCATTAGGTAGGTGGGCTGAGTGCTGGGAGTTATGTGATGCGTGGAGGATGCGTCATCCTACACACAGAGAGTATTCCTTCTATTCCCCTGTACACGTGCTTCACACCCGAATAGATCGGATTTACTGCTCCAAAAAATTGCAATGCAAGTGACTCAAACTACATACCTGGCAAAGACCTTCTCTGACCACAACCCGCTGGAGATAGTAATTAACTGGGGCAGAGTACCCACCCCGGTTCCCACTTGGCGATTGTGGCCGCAAATATTGGAGGACTCGGTGTTCCGCTCTACAATGTCAAACACTGTTGAGCAATACTTCGCTGAAAATAGCAATACTGCATCCAATAGAGCGATCGAATGGGACGCTTTTAAGTCGGTTGTCAGGGGAAGGGCAATTAGTGCGACTGTAGGAGCCCGTCAAGAAATTCATAAGTCCCTATTGGCTGTTGAGCACAAAATGGACAGGCTGGAGCAAGAAGCCGTAACGGACGCTGAAAAGCGTGAATTGCTACAAGAGGCTAGGATCAGTCATGCGGAACTGCTCGAAACTCTCCGGGTCATAGACTATAGGAAATACTCACAGTTAAGCCACACTGAAGCGGATAAATCCGGGACACTGCTTGCTAGGCTGATCAGGGATGCCCCACCTGCGGTTATAATACATAAAGTCACTAACATGGGGGTGATACAGTCACTACCCAAGAGGATATTAATGTCGCCTTCTGTCAATACTATGCCACACTGTACGGTAGGCCCACTGGCAGCACAGAGACATGTATGGATGCTTTCTTCTCCGCCCTCCCATACCCACAACTTACGGCAGCGGCTCAGAAAGAATTAACAGGGCCCATTACCCAGTCTGAAATTAAGATCGCTATGAGGGGACTCCCGCGCAACAAAACCCCTGGATTAGATGGCCTACCAGTCGAATTTTATGCTGTATACGCTGATCATCTGGTGCCCCAGTTGGAGATATTATATAACACGGCACTAGCTGGGGGTTCCTTGCCCCTCACTACAGCGCAGGCGCTAGTGGTGTCACTCCCGAAGATGGGGAGGGACCCCGCAGATATGGCCAGCTATCGCCCGTTGTCATTATTGAACACAGAGTACAAAATACTTAGTAAAGTGTTGGCGAACAGACTACTACCCTCCTTGACTAAATTGATACATATAGACCAGACGGGTTTTTGCCCGCCCGCAGCACGTCATTGAATACCAGGAAACTCCACCAAATTATAACGGAAGCCCCAAGTCGGTACGAGCATGCAGGCTGCATATCTTTGGACTTGCGTCAAGCGTTCGATTCTATCCACTGGGACTATATGTTCCGGGCGTTGGAGAAATTCGGGATACCAGCGGGCTACATCGCCTGGATACGTCTATTATATGATGCGCCCACGGCGCGAGCACGCACTGGCGGCAATATATCAGCGGAATACTCGATATATAGAGGGACGAGGCAGGGATGCCCCTTATCGCCGCTCATATTCATATTGGCCTTAGAACCGCTGGCACTTAAAGTGCGTAAGGACCTAATTGATATGGGCATGAAGATAGGGAACACAACTCACCTCTTCTCTGCCTATGCGGATGATATCATTCTGTATCTCCGTGATCTCCGACTGCCCCTGGGCCCGCTGTGCGAGGTGTTCCACCACTTCGAATTAATTTCAGGCCTTGCCATTAATGTAGCAAAGTCACATGTCTTTTTCTTCACGGAACATGCATGCCCAGCTGATATAGAGTTTGGTGGTACACGGCTACAGGTTGCACAACAGACATTTAAATATTTGGGTATACAGGTCTACCGGTCACATACGGCTATGTTAGACGGAAACTTACATAGAGCACTTGGAGCATTAAGATCCAGTGTTGCCTTTTGGACTACGTTACCACTGTCAGTTATGGGTAGAGCGGCTTTGGCGACAATGGTGGTCCTCCCGCGATTGATTTACTACTTCACCAACTTGCCCATTATAATACCACATACCACATTTAAATGGATGAATACATTACTAACTGACCTAATATGGGGAACTGGGAGACGGCGTATCAGTCTTAAAAAATTGCAGCTGGGCACACGTAGGGGAGGACTGGGCGTACCTGATCTACGTGCATACTATTATGCATGTCAATTACAGTGGTTGTCCTTCTGGACTGCCGGGCGTAATTTACAAGAGATAGGATTTACGGAGCGAGACATAGACCGAGGAACGTTACACACCCTGTTGTTACCCAACAGCAGGATCCCAAAAAGCCTTCCTTCGCTGCTGCGCACTGCGCTGCAGTGCTGGAAAGCAGCACTACAATATACAGGCGCGCCCTCCAACTATGCAGGTAACATCCCATTAATGGGAATCCCAATGACGGATGGACAACTAACTAGGCGTAGGCTAGCACCGTGGTTGGAAGTTGGGATCGGTACGGTGGCTGATCTGTTCGGAGATGGGATGCTGTTGAATCATGAAACTTTTGTACATGAAAAAGGAGCACCAGCGCAATTATATTTATTACATGCCGCATTGGTACAGTATGTAAAACGCACTGGGCCCCGCAGAGACAGGAACCTCCCACGCACGAACTGGTCAAGCTGCTACACTACATGGGAAGGGGCAGGCACCTTATTAAATGGCTGTACAAAGGGATCCGCACTCATGTAGAGGCTGACCTCGCTCCATTGCGCATGACCTGGACGGAGGACATAGGCAGGGCTTTGGAAGAAAAGGAATGGGCGACTATTGTAGAACACCCAAAAACGGTATCACGGAATGCAAAATTTAAATTTATCCAGACTATGGTTCTGCACAGGGCTTACCTTACCCCCCATAGATTGGATAAAATGTTCCCGGCGACACAACACGGTTGTCCAAGATGTCTGGTAGAGGGGCTGGCCTCACACATATGATATGGTCGTGTCCAATGCTGCGTGGGTTTTGGGACGCGGTCAGACAGCTTGTTGGAACGGCCACACACTGCGAGGTGAAAAACACTGTGGAGGAATGTATTCTAGGGCTGCACAAACACGTGTCCAAGCATAAAGTACAGTATCGTTTTATAGACTTGGCGCTCATTTTAGCGATACGGGCCATCACTATGCGCTGGAAGTCAAAGAAGCCCCCTACGGAACATGCCTGGTATAGTGAACTGCTCCGGTGGGGCAGTGCGGAGAGTGCCGCCATACGTAGGGAGGAGCTCAGGGGCCTACGTAAAGTCCCAATAGCATTAGAATGGGATGTAATACTGGAAGCACTCAAAACAGTGGACATAGAACAATACAATACCTCAAGCGCAACCCAATAGACAATACGTGGAGGAGATTTAGTCCCCGAACGCCATGAACCAAGTTATATGTTTGGTAGTACGAGGTTTTACTAAGAAGCCGCACAGACCCATGCGGAACACATATAGGCTGTACGAGGGTGCATAGGACTGGAGGGTGGGAGGGAGGGGGTATTTAGGAATGGGGTTTGTATATAGTTCTTTTTGAGATATAACAATTAGAAGCCTGCACAAGAGACAGGCTTGGGTACATAATTTTGACACTGGGAGTTACGTAATACAAAGGGCAAACTCAGGCGACATGTGTACACATAGACGATTATAGTTCTAAAGAATTTTACGATGGTATATACGTGTCGGTTATTGAGAATCGTTATATAATGTATTTCACATATGTAAACAGCATAACGATGATGTAGACCTCTTACAACAATGATGCGATGTAATGAAAAACAAAAAATCAATAAAAATTATGTTTCAAAAAAAAAAAAGAGGGGTAGTTGGCCCCCAAGGTTGTCCTTGGGGGCCAACTACCCCTCCTGTTACCTCCAGTAAGTCCCACATAGTGGGATTGGTAAGAGGTTTTCGGAGGCCACGCTCCCCTTTCTCCACCACTCTGTAAACGTGCCTCCTGGCAAAGTACTGGTTGGGGGATGAAGTCCACTTTACTCCTGAGGGACTTTGGGGGACAAGAAGCCCTCCTGGTACCTCCTGTAAGTTCTGCGCAGTGGAATTCCTGAGCGCTGGTCGGAGGCCCAGCCCCCTTTCTCCACCACTCTGCAAATGCGACTACTAGTTAAAGAAGCATTTGCAGTGTAATAGGTCTCGCATTTGCGAGAGTTAGAGCTATTGGTGTTGCAAAAGTAAAAGATTTTTACTAATGTTTTTTGGAGTGGAGTGGATGTATGTTGTGTCTAGTGAAATTATGTGGTATGTTGTGCAGTGAAATTATGTGGATAAAAAGTATGTGGTATTTAGTGTATAGGAATTATGTACAGTGGTATTATGTGTTATGGAGAGTAAGTATGTGGTATGGTAGTCTGTGTTGTGGAGTGGTAACCTCAGGTTTAGTCTTCCTCGTTTCCATAGAAGCTAAATTATAAACTCAATGAGACAAAAAAAGAAGGAACCACTAAGGAGCACTTCTGCACCTAGTCAGAGGTATGAGCAGGGCCACTGGAATTATGCGACTGTTTGGCTGCACCAACTTTCGCACAATTATACATTTTCCGCATTTGCCACATAATCCATCATCTGCTGCCTAATCTGCAGATTTGAACAAAAAACCTTGTTTCTAGCTCAAACGGCTCAAACGTTACCAAAAATGCAGCAACAAGTGGTATAGCGTGGTTGAAGGCCCTTTACAAACCTAGAATGGTCACCTCTTACTTATTGCTAAATGTGGGTGTTAGGTTGGTACTTATGGTGTCACGATCTGTCCCTGGCATAGAACGCTGTCCTAAGGTGGATTCTGTTGATAACGTAATGCTTCGCTCTGTTGGTGTATTTTCGAACATTTCCCATGATTCCTATTGTTTGTTTTCCGGAGTCACCCGCAAGGAATCCTGGGAAGGTGACCCGGTAGAACTCTTGAAAGGCTATCTGCTCGGAACGCTCAAGGCAGATTATTGTCGTTCCAGATTGGAGGCGGACTTGCAGTGGCAGAGGTTGGGTTTCACTGGAAGTATTGGAGGCGCAACGTGTACGACGGTGTGGTAAGGTTTCAGAACACCGTGTGTGTTTATGACACGGTCTGGGTGTCTCTCATGTTCTTCTGTTTCGCGCGGATGCGTGAACACGAAGGGATTCTCTCCACAGGGTTGATTCTCGATGCAGGTACCGCTACGAATTCTCTTGCCAGGATTGTAAAGTGGGGCGCGAGTACCTTGAGGAAGAAGTCATTGTTATTTTGTATATTGATATTTGCCCAGTGCCGAGGTATTTGCTTGGCAGATCAGCAGTGACTCGGCTGAGTTCCATTGCTCGTTCTGACTTCCTCAAGACAGTACAACAACGTGAATTGATTAACAGTTTACAGAGGAATCATACTGTTCGGGTGGAAACAACCCTTCAATTTATGTTACATTAATGGATACAATTAGGAACTTGCAGAACACGTGTCTCTCATGACTATGTTGAATATCCCAATGGTTTTGGATTGAGTCTCCTCTTACTTTGACTCTGGATTATTTCTCTGTGACTAAGAGAACTGAAGGCTTAGGTGGTTATTAACCTTCTATTATTTTTACTGTACCATTAACAGGGGAGGAGTCTACGTATTGGAGGAATCCTTCTCTTCCCCTTTGACGCTGGGCGGTAATGTTATTATTGGTAGGTACTGTGAGGCCTTACTGAAATCTAGGGCAAGTGCAGTACATCTATGTTCTTGCAGTAATAAGTTGATGTTACTTTTGCATTGTTGTTTTCATAGGAACAAGCAGTTTTAATCTGGTACATCTAAGCTGAAGTTTAACCGAAGATGTCTTTGAATATAGACCTTCTTCTTTTTTCTTTACAGGTATTAAGGTGAACTGCTAGTATCATTAACATATGTATTCAGATGCTATATTGGGTAGCTAATTGTTGTTTGTTTCTTGGTACGTCTCCTTCCCAGCTGTTCCCTTCCCTTCCTTCCTCGCTTGATCAAATCAACATTCTGTGCTTTTATATAATCAGAATTGAGACGATCAAGAGGTGGACCCATGTTTGAGCATCACATCAACTCCGATTTTTTCATGGTTTGACAGAATAATCTGCCCACATTTTTTAACCTCCCGGTTGATTCTGATGCACAAACATGGCCACATTAGATGACGTGTTAGCAGCTTTAACATTGGTACAGACAGAATTGGCTGCTTCCAGAGAAAAAACAGAGGTGTTACAGGAAAGAGTGGATAGGTTACAGAGAAACCCGTTTGATGTGTCAGGAAGTCGTTCCAATGGGGGATTTACGTGGGCAGCTAGTGGCCCTGCAGCTACATCTACCCCTATAACAGTAGAGTTACCGACTCCTGTACCATTAGCCACTCCGGGGCGGTTTCATGGGGAATCTACTAAGGTACAGGTGTTCCTAACACAAATTCTATTACATTTCACATGTCACCCAAAGGTGTTTAATACCAATCAAGCCAGGGTTGCCTTTCTTCTTTCATATTTAGCTGGGGATGCGGCTCAGTGGGCTGTTCCCTTGGTGAGAAAAGACGATGCTTTATTGCATGACTGGGATGGGTTTAGACGAGAATTTGAGAGAATGTTTGATCGTAGAGCCTCTACATTTACTGCAGATAGAGACTTACTGGAGTTACGGCAAGGCAACAAGGAACTGGTGTGGTATATTACCACTTTCCAGAGGATAGTGGCGGAAACAAATTGGCCAGAAGACAAACAAGCGGCTTTGTTTTATCAAGGGTTAAAGGAAGAACTAAAAGATGTCATAGCACAGATTGATCCCCAACCCACTATTTGCATTGATTTGATTAATCTGACACTGCGGTTAGATTATAGAATGAGTGAACGGAAAGGGGAAAGGAAGAGAACCGAGCGCCCACTTCCTCTCTTTGAGAAGAACCATTCACCAGGGGGAAGAGTGGTTATTACGTCAGAAACCATGGAGATAGGTACTGTTAGAGCATCTTTAACCAGAGAAGAAAGAGAACAATAAAGGAAGCTGGCGCTTTGTTTGTATTGTGGAAAAAAGGGGACATTATGTGAGGAATTGTTTTTCTAAACCTAAGACTAGAGAGGGGGGTTTGCAAAGGACCACTGTGGTGATTGCCAAAGGGTCGGAAAACTAAAGAGCCCTGGGTCTGTTGAAGGGAATACCAAGGGCTCTGTAGAAATCCCTTCTGTTAATAATGAAACCTGTTCTTTGAAAGAATTTTTTTTTCTTGACGTTCTGTTAAATAACTGTAAGGAATCCCACAGTGTGAAGACTTTGTTGGATTCTGGGGCAACTGGATTGTTCATGGATGAAACTCTGGTAGAACAGCTAGGTATTACGACGGTCATGAAGAAAGAGGTTGAGAATGTTCTAGCAGTGGACGGCAGAAAGTCAGAATCAGGACCCATCCGTTTGCAAACACAGGAACTTGAAATGGTATGTAATGGGGATCATACTGAACTGTTAGTTTTTAACAATATCAAGGCACCTCAATATGGAGTTATTTTGGGGTTGCCCTGGTTGAAAAAGCACAACCCAAGATAGATTGGGTTAATAGGACTGTCTGCTTTGGTTCATTGTTCTAAACGCAACATTGTGCATATCAGTGACCTTTCCCAGTTCATGTTTTGGCCATGGAACATTCTATCACCACTGCAGCAGAACAAGATATCGTTCTTCCTGAACAGTATCAGGAGTTTCAGGAAGTGCTTTGTGACAAGAAAGCTGAAGTATTGCCTCCTCATAGGCAATACGTCTGTCAAATAGATCTTATCCTGGGGGTGGTGGTACCTTGTGGTCGATTATATGCATTGTCAAAGGCAGAAAATTAACATTTAAGGAAGTATTTGGACACTTACCTGGTGAATGGGTTTATGCGCCCATCCAAATCACCAGCAGCTTCTCCTTTGTTTTTTGTTCCTAAGGCGAATGGAGAATTAAGAACTTGCATTGACTTTAGTGCCCTCAACCTAGTTACAGTTAAGAACAGGTATCCTCTTCCGTTAATCAATGTGTTGTTGCATCAGGTAAAGAATGCAGTCATTTTCACAAAGCTTGTTCTGCGAGGGGCTTATCATTTGGTACGGATGAGACAAGGAGATGAATGGAAGACTGCCTTTCGTACCAGGTATGGGTTGTTCGAATACCTAGTTATACCCTTTGGGCTATGTAATGCCCTGGCAGCTTTTCAATATTTCCTAAATGAGGTACTGAGGGAGTATTTGGACATCTTCACTATTGTATACATCGATGATATTTTGATTTATTCGTCTACTGTTAACATACATAGTGAACATGTTAAGTTGGTTCTGGAAGCCCTCCAAAAGAACAATCTCTTTTGTAAGCTCCGCAAGTGCGAGTTTCATATTCCCAGAGTAGAATTCTTAGGGATGATGTTATCAGAACAAGGACAAGAGATGTCGGAAAGAAAGATTCAGGTGGTACAAGAATGGCCCATTCCTACTACGGTTCGGGATGTACAATGCTTCCTAGGCTTTGCCAATTTTTATCGTAGGTTTATTGATCAGTTCTCAAATGTGGTATTACCAATTACCAGTTTGTTAAAAAAAGGTGAAGTTTGACTGTACAGAGGGAGCCCAACAAGCATTTGAGCAGTTAAAGAAGGCTTTCACTTCAGCACCTTTATTGGCACATCCCAATTCTGAGAAACCATATACTGTGGAAGCAGATGCTTCCGAGGTAGCTGTAGGAGCGGTGTTATCTCAAAGGAACTCAGATAATGGGCTACTGCATCCAGTGGCATACCTGTCTAGGAAATTAAATGAAGCTGAGAGACATTATTCTGTGGCAGAAAAAGGGATGTTGGCTATAAAGGAAGCTTTCAAGGAGTGGCGCCATTATTTGATGGGGGCGAAACATGTATCAACGGTATATACTGATCACCGAAATCTTCAGTTCATGAAATCCGCTTGATTCTTGTCCCCCAGACAGTTGCGATGGATGCTAGCTTTTGAGGAATTTCAGTTTATCCTTACTTTTAGACCAGGTAAAGAAAACAAAAAGGCAGACGCACTCACTAGACAGGAATCCACACCTCCGCCTATCGAGAATAAGTCACAATTTATCGTCAACCCGGAGAAGGTGATATGCCTGCTACAAACAGAACAATTCCTTGCACAAATCAAACAAAAGGCAGCAATGCCTTTCTGGCAAGCATGATTGGCGGATCATGTAGACTGGGTGATGAGTAAAGGGATCCCCATTAGGGGTAATCAAATACTAGTTCCATCAATTGAGTTACGCAACGAGGTTATGACATGGTGTCATACATCACCTGTGGCGGGACATAATGGAGAGGAAAAGACTACAGAAAGAGTGTTGCGACAATTCTGGTGGCCTACTGTCAGAAAAGATATCAAAGTGATGATTCAAAAATGTGAGGTTTGTGCTCAGATGAAATCTGGTAAGGGTAAAGCGTATGGACGCTTATGCCATTTACCTACCCCTACGGTTCCATAGACCCATATTTCTTTAGATTTCATAGTTGGGCTGCCCGAGGACCAAGGATGTACTACCATTCTCGTGGTGATAGACCGTTTAACTAAACTTGGGCATTTCATCGCTTGTAACCAAACACTCATGTCTGGACAGATGGCTCAGCTGTTACTAATACACATAGTAAGATTACACAGCCTACCACAAGTGATAGTGTCAGACAGAGGACTCAGTTCACGGCCCAATTCTGGAAAGTGTGGTGCTCGGCCTTACAGATTTCTGCCGCCACTTCCACTAGTTTCCATCCCCAAACCGATGGACAAACGGAGAGATTAAATCAGACCTTAAAACAGTATCTGCGGTGTTATGTGGATGCCAACACAGAATCCTGGGTAGATTGGCTGTGGATTGCAGAAGTGGCGTACAACAGTGCTCAACATAGCACTACAGGTACGGCTCCCTATTTCAGCACTTGTTGGTTCCATCCAAGGTTCATCCCCTTTGTACATCCTTCTATGGCTGGTAAAGTTCCTGCAGTACAGGAAAGAGTAAAATTCATACAAAAGACCTTGAAAGAGAATAGGAAAAAGGTGATTGAAGCAAAAAACAGATATAAGAGATATGCGGACATACATAGAAGAACAGAACCTAAGTACAAGAAAGGAGATGGGGTATGGCTGTCCACAAAAAAAATTCATTTTAGGAAGCATGGTGTGAGAAGTTGGCCTGGTATATGCTGTTCACTAATTAAAGTGGACACCTTGCACCAGAACAATTCGACTCTTATGGTAGATAGGTTTAAGACAACCTTTTAGAAAGCTATCCTAGTGGTAGCTGTGGAGAGCAGCCTTCAGGCTAAGTCTTGAAGGAATGTAAAGCAGCTTGTTTTACCACACAATCTCTTGAATCACCAAATGAAAAGACACCACACAGGTATATATATCAAATATATATGTATTTATTAATAAACACTCTCTACTAATCTCTTTATGAGATTAGAGGTCAGGAACATATGTACAAGTCAAATCTTATCAGAATAAGTTTAGCACAATCGAATATCACAATCTTAGTTTGTTAGACCTAGGTCTAGTGCATCTAGAATCGAGGGACTCCCAAGAACCACCCCAGGTAGTTGTAGGAGACCCACAGGGGACGGATGCGGTGACCTGGCACCGATGCGAATCCTGTACGAGTCTATGCACTCAGACGCGATTGAGATATCAATGTTAAAGGTCCCTTGCGTGTTCGAGGCGAACACACCGATCGGTCCTTGTACGAGTCGAAGGACGCGGTTACTGATGGTATTGCAAGGGAGTTGGACGCGGTGTGTCTAACACAGACGCGAACCAGGTACAAGTCAGTGCGATAGTCGAACTTGGAAAGTTAGAGTTTTAGGGCACTTCGAGGGAAGCTACAAGCAAGTCACTTACAGGGTAAGTAGTTTTAGGGCCCACACCCACAGGAGCACCGTAGTGCTGAAGTTCCCTCACCCAGGGGAGCCGGGTGCATAGGTGTTCTTTGGTGTCGGGTCGCGACGTCGTTTTCAATGGGAGCCAGAGAAGACTTGCTGCTTGCGGCGACAGGAGAAGTGTCCGGAGGAATCCAAGCCTGGATTCGGAAGATGGAAGACCTGAAAGCAGAGGGGACAGTGTTCAAAGTCACTTGGCAGTGACTCGGGGCAAGGAAGATGGATGCCCACCGTCGTCGCAAGATTCAGGTCGTTCGCGGTTGCCTGGACTCTTCAGCCACGAGGTCCAGGAGGCGTCGTTGACAACCAGGAGCTGGATTCGGCGTATCCCACGATGTCTGCAGCTTACTGCGGTGTCGGCAACTCGACCGGAGCCAACAAGCCTTCGTAACAGCAAGTCTCGGGGAAAGTGTGAAGAGACAATGGCGCAGACCAGCAAGGTCTGTGGAACTCACCCAGCGAGGGTAAGTCAGGGCAGGCCTGGAGCAACCAGAGGAGCCCTTTGGTTTCTTTAGAAAGTCTTTTGGGGACCCACAAGCCGGCTGGCAAGGGATTGCAAAGACGCCGCGGACGGATTCACTCACAGGGGCCCACGGTCACTCGGGACGTGGTAGGCCTCTGATCTTAGGAGGGATTCCTTGTGGAGGCTGGGAACATACGTGGTCTAAAGCACAAGTTCGTAGAACGTTGTGAAGGGGTTGCACTCGACAATAGTGCACAGTACCCAGGGGTCGCAGTTCCTCGTTACTCTTGGGGTCCACTGGCCTCAGCTTCGCTAGGGACTCACGATGGCCTTTGAGAAGTCAGGAAATCCACATCTTGGGCTGCAGGGACTTCGGACTCCGGCGGGAGCGGCATAGTTTGCGACCGTCGTTTGTAGTTTTTGGTGCCTGCCAAGCAGGGGAGTCACTCCTTGACTCCAAGGGAGATTCTTCAGTCTTCCAAAGGTAGTGGAACGTCGAAGGTCCGGGATTCTTCTTGTAGAGCGTCGTCCAGGGAAATCTAGGGTGCAATGCACAGGTTCCCCTCTTATACTAAAAGAAAGGGAGGGACTAGTTCTATGACCCTACCTATGGGAGGGTCAGGGAGTGGGTGGCTACACCCACTTCCCTTTGTCCAGTTTCGCGCCAGAGCAGGGACAGGTAGCCCCTGAGCCGGTTTGAACTGGCATATGCACAGAGGAGCCTTCTGCTCCCCAGTGCAGGACTTCAAAGCACTCTAAGAGTGCACCCACCCAGCCCCAATACACTAAACCCTGTCTGGGAGGTGGTCACACCCCTTGGGACAGGATATCTATTGTTGGGCTTCCTCCACTGCGAGTGTTGGTCATCAGCAGGAGGGCAGCCCAGTGTCTGTGACTGGTGGCATCCATTTTGTGATGCCAGGGCTCTGCAGGATTCTACCGCGTTTCCACAGTAGGTACATGTCTATCCCTCTAGAAGGGTGGAATGCTACCCCGCTGCCAGGACTGGCGGGGGGGTAGTATTCCAAGATGTTTGACACCAAACACGACATGTTTCGATGCAGCCATTACAAAGTTAGCATTTTACCGCGAGGATATAATGCACTTAAAAGTATATGGTTTAATCCGCATCCACAAACAGCACCAGAGAATGGACTCTGAGAGCTGCAGAGGGGCCCTGCTCAGGCAGAGGCACCCCCTCACATAGAAGCCAAGCACCCTGCCCTCAGGATTGATAGGGCCTGCCTTAGGGGTGACTGATAGGTTATATATGTGTGTGTAGGAGAGATATAGGGAACCTAAATCTCAGTGAGGAGTGCTAGCACCACCTCACCCAGGCTGCAGTAGCAGGCCTGTGGTGTCAGATTTAGTCTGCTTCCCAGGGGTGGCATAATACATGCTTCAGCCCCTGGTAGGCCTGTGAAGTACCTATGCCCTTGGTACCTAAGGTATCATATACTAGGGACTCATAAGGTACCACAGTATCCAATCACTAGTGCACCTAGAGTGCACTCCAAGTCATTTAAAGAGAAAGCAGATAGGCTGAGGACCTGAATAGCAGGTTCCCAGCCAAACTAAGTCAAAACCCAACAAAACACCAGGAAAAAAGTGGGGGCAACCATGTAGTCAGATTCCACCTTCCTACATAACCCCCCCAAACGAAAGGAGATGAGGCTAACCTTGTCCAGGTGAGCCTGTATTTACTGAGTGGCCATATAAGGAAGTACCTGCACTAGCATGGTTACCCCCTGTCTTATGGTCCACTAAGTTATCCCTCACCCTAAGGGTATGAGAGGGTCTCCACCATGGGGAATTACTACCTGTGGGGTGTTTTGGTAAAGGACAAGGCTGATGAGGTGTCTGAGCAGGGAAGTGAGACCCTAGGGAAGTTGGTCTCAGTTTCCTCAGATCACTGGTCACCATGTATGCCTGTCTTTCCATGACTGAGCTGCACTTTGCTCTAAGGGTCAACCTTTGGCTGCCTACAGCTGGGGGTTGGGTCCCTTTGGGTGGAACACTGGAGGGATATGGCAGGTTTGGAACCTTTGGTTCCAGGTTTGCCCTTGCCTTTCAGAGTCCTTCTGGGGAAGGTCCCTACACAAAGGTATGAGGGATCCCTCAGTGTGTGGAGGAATTTTCACCTGGCTAGGGCTACTAGGCTGGGTGCCCCTAATCTGCTGATGGGGGGGTTCCTCTGGACAGGGGGCCCTGTGGGGTCCACTGACCTCCCTGACCTCTGCAGCCCTGGGCTGACTGAGGCAGGGTAGAGAGGGCAGGTTACCTGCTCCAGACTGGGTACCACCTTGGACGGGTCCTCTGCCATCAGGGGTGGGGCCAGGCCAGGCCTGACTACCTCTGGGGCAGTTCCTCTACTAGGGGTAGGATCAGTTCCCTGAGGAGGCTGACCCTTACCTACTGTCTGGGGGGAAGGAGACTTTTCTTCAACCCCTGTGCTCTCTTTTGGGGAGAGTGGGCCATTCTTCCAGGCTCCATCTCTCCAGCATTTCCCTGGGCTGGGGCTGTGGCCATCACAGCCCCACTAGCTTTTCAGGGACGCCTAGCATCTTCAGATGGGCTTGATGTTCAACTTCAGCCCAGGCTGAAATTTCCAGATCATTGCCCATCAGGCAATCTACAGGCAAGTTGGGGGACACTGCCACTCTTTTGGGCCTGTGACCCCCTCCCAGCTGAGATTGACTATGGCCATGGGGTGATCTGTCCTGACACCATCAATGTTGGTCACCTGGTACTTAAACTCAGGTAAAAGCTGGTGAGGGGGACTAGTTTCCCTGCCACCATGGTGACACTAGCCCCTGTGTCCCTGAATGCCACAGCCTTCTGACCATTAATCATTGGCTCCAGTCTGTACCTGCCCAATGCAATGGGACCCATGGTAAAGGTGGCAAATCCTATACCACCATCAGAATCTGAGGAGTCTGTTGAGGGGGACCTGTCTAAACTAGGGCCCACCTCGGTTCCTCTTGCAAAAGCACCTAACTTTTTGGGTGCACTACTCCCAACTGGAGGATTACTACTGGTAGTACCAGGAGGGGTGGTAGTAGTTGTTGGAGGAATATTTTCCTTATTGCCAATCCTGGGACAACTGGGATCAGATTTCCAGTGCCCAGGCTTTTACAGACATGGCAATAGGGTTTCTTTTCAGGAGAGGAAGGAGTTTGGGACCCACCCCCAGAAGAGGACTTTTGGGGCCCTGTAGTGGACTTATCCTTAGATTTATCCCCACCTTTCTCTTGGGACTTGGTAGAATCTTTCTTCTGGTCACCACCCTGATTCTTAGGCCTTACCCTGGTTCTGACCCATTTGTCTGCCTTCTTTCCCAATTCTTGGGGAGAGGTCAGATCAGAGTCCACCAGGTACTGGTGTAAAAGCTGGTTTTGACAATTATTAAGGATCTGCTCCCTCATGATCAAATTGTACAATCCTTTGAGATCAGTAACCCTACTGCCAATCAGCCAACCCTCCAGAGCCTTGGTTGCACAATCAACAAAGTCAGTCCAGTCCTGAGTCTGTGCCTTCTGGGTGTCTCTGAACTTCAACCTGTACTGCTCAGTGGTTAAGCCAAACCCATCTATCAGTGCACTTTTCAGGACTTCATAATCATCAGCATCCTCTTCTCTAACAGTGAGGAGCTTGTGTCTACCTTTGTCTGAAAAGGAGAGCCACAAGATTGCTGCCCACTGCTTTTGGGGGACCTGCTGTACTCTACAGGCCCTCTCCATAGCAGTTATCCACTTGTGGATATCATCCCCACTCTGGTAGGGAGGAACAACCTTGCTCAGGTTCCTATGGTCTGGAATAGATTCTCTGCGTCTAGGGACACTGTTGCTGCCACCAAGGGGTTCTAACCCCTCTCGTCTAGAAGCTCTCTGGATTTCCAGGGCTTCTCTATCCAGTGCCAACTGCTTGGTTCTGAGGGCAACTCTTGCTTCCTCATACTGCAGCAGTTTGCACATTCTTTCAGAGGAGGTCTCTCTTATGGGAAAGAAGAGTTCCTCTGGTGGACAAATTCTCTGCCAGAGTGATAAGAGTGCTCAGATTCCCTGGAAGGGGACCTATGCCTCTCATCCACTCTGTCAGTTCTCTTAGGGAGAATTCCTCTGTCCTTTTCAGGCCCCTTGAGGCCTGGCCCTTCAATCACAGAGTCCTGGTCATTCGGATTTTCATCGTCTGACCCAGATACTGTAATTGACCCACCCACTGATTCAGACCCATTAGCTCCTAGAGCCAATCTAAGATCATCTGCTGTCAGCAGATCTATCAGGTGTAGGGTTGAGGGACTCTGTCCTAGACTCAGGTGTCTTTCAACACACATGGCTCTCAAGTCAGAGAAAGCCATGTCCTTATACTGAGGCTGAGTGGATCCACTGGTTCCACCCTTTAAGGACATTCTAGTGTTGTGCAGTGTTGTACTACCTACACTAGTTTGTGGCCTACTGATACTAGCTTGAGCTGTAGAAAGGGTGTGCTATCCCTTGGCACACAGCTCTAAGTTCAGTAGAACTTATCGATACTAAGCTTGACTTTATATGTACCTTAAGTACCTATAGTGGTTTTCAGTTAGTAATTCAAATAGAGATTTTCTGGTAAAACAATAGCAAGCTGGAATCCCACAACCTGCCCACCAATGTGAGAAGTTGGCCTGGTATATGCTGTTCACTAATTAAAGTGGACACCTTGCACCAGAACAATTTGACTCTTATGGTAGATAGGTTTAAGACAACCTTTATAGAAAGCTATCCTAGTGGTAGCTGTGGAGAGCAGCCTTCAGGCTAAGTCTTGAAGGAATGTAAAGCAGCTTGTTTTACCACACAATCTCTTGAATCACCAAATGAAAAGACACCACACAGGTATATATATCAAATATATATGTATTTATTAATAAACACTCTCTACTAATCTCTTTATGAGATTAGAGGTCAGGAACATATGTACAAGTCAAATCTTATCAGAATAAGTTTAGCACAATCGAATATCACAATCTTAGTTTGCTAGACCTAGGTCTAGGGCATCTAGAATCGAGGGACCCCCAAGAACCACCCCAGGTAGTTGTAGGAGACCCACAGGGGACGGACGCGGTGACCTGGCACCGATGCGAATCCTGTACGAGTCTATGCACTCAGACGCGATTGAGATATCAATGTTAAAGGTCCCTTGCGTGTTCGAGGCGAACACACCGATCGGTCCTTGTACGAGTCGAAGGACGCGGGTACAGATGGTATTGCAAGGGAGTTGGACGCGGTGTGTCTAACACAGACGCGAACCAGGTACGAGTCAGTGCGATAGTCGCACTTGGAAAGTTAGAGTTTTAGGGCACTTCGAGGGAAGCTACAAGCAAGTCACTTACAGGGTAAGTAGTTCTAGGGCCCACACCCACAGGAGCACCGTAGTGCTGAAGTTACCTCACCCAGGGAGCCGGGTGCATAGGTGTTCTTTGGTGTCGGGTCGCGGCGTCGTTTTCAATGGGAGCCAGTGAAGACTTGCTGCTTGCGGCGACAGGAGAAGTGTCCGGAGGAATCCAAGCCTGGATTCGGAAGATGGAAGACCTGAAAGCAGAGGGGACAGTGTTCAAAGTCACTTGGCAGTGACTCGGGGCAAAGAAGATGGATGCCCACCGTCGTCGCAAGATTCAGGTCGTTCGTGGTTGCCTGGACTCTTCAGCCACGAGGTCCAGGAGGCATCGTCGATGACCAGGAGCTGGATTCGGCGTGTCCCACGATGTCTGCAGCTTACTGCAGTATCGGCAACTCGATCGGAGCCAACAAGCCTTGGTAACAGCAAGTCTTGGGGAAAATGTGAAGAGACAATGGCGCAGACCAGCAAGGTCTGTGGAACTCACCCAGCGAGGGTAAGTCAGGGCAGGCCTAGAGCAACCAGGGAAGCCCTTTGGTTTCTTGAGAAAGTCTTCTGGGGACCCACAAGCCGGCTGGCAAAGGATTGCAAAGACGCCTTGGATGGATTCACTCACAGGGGCCCACGGTCACTCGGGACGTGGTAGGCCTCTGATCTTAAGAGGGATTTCTGCTGGAGGCTGGGACCATACGTGGTCCAAAGCACAAGTTCATGGAACGTTGCGAAGGGGTTGCACTCGACAATAGTGCATGGTACCCAGGGGTCGCGGTTCCTCATTACTCTTGGGGTCCACTGGCCTCAGCTTCGCTGGGGACTCACGATGGCCTTTGAGAAGTCAGGAAATCTACTTTTTGGGCTGCAGGGACTTCGGACTCCGGCGGGAGCGGCGTAGTTTGTGACCATCGTTTGTAGTTTTTGGTGCCTGCCAAGCAGGGGAGTCACTCCTTGACTCCAAGGGAGATTCTTCAGTCTTCCAAAGGTAGTGGAACGTCGAAGGTCCGGGATTCTTCTTGTAGAGCGTCGTCCAGGGAAATCTAGGGTGCAATGCACAGGTTCCCCCTCTTATACTAAAAGAAAGGGAGGGACTAGCTCTATGACCCTACCTATGGGAGGGTCAGGGAGTGGGTGGCTACACCCACTTCCCTTTGTCCAGTTTCGCGCCAGAGCAGGGACAGGTAGCCCCTGAGCCGGTTTGAACTGGCATATGCACAGAGGAGCCTTCTGCTCCCCCAGTGCAGGACTTCAAAGCACTCTAAGAGTGCACCCACCCAGCCCCAATACACTAAACCCTGTCTGGGAGGTGGTCACACCCCCTTGGGACAGGATATCTATTGTTGGGCTTCCTCCACTGCGAGTGTTGGTCATCAGCAGGAGGGCAGCCCAGTGTCTGTGACTGGTGGCATCCATTTTGTGATGCCAGGGCTCTGCAGGATTCTACCGCGTTTCCACAGTAGGTACATGTCTATCCCTCTAGAAGGGTGGAATGCTACCCCGCTGCCAGGACTGGCGGGGGGGTAGTATTCCAAGATGTTTGACACCAAACACGACATGTTTCGATGCAGCCATTCCAAAGTTAGCATTTTACCGCGAGGATATAATGCACTTAAAAGTATATGGTTTAACCGCATCCACAAACAGCACCAGAGAATGGACTCTGAGAGCTGCAGAGGGGCCCTGCTCAGGCAGAGGCACCCCCTCACATGGAAGCCAAGCACCCTGCCCTCAGGATTGATAGGGCCTGCCTTAGGGGTGACTGATAGGTTTATATGTGTGTGTAGGAGAGATATAGGGAACCTAAATCTCAGTGAGGAGTGCTAGCACCACCTCACCCAGGCTGCAGTAGCAGGCCTGTGGTGTCAGATTTAGTCTGCTTCCCAGGGGTGGCATAATACATGCTTCAGCCCCTGGTAGGCCTGTGAAGTACCTATGCCCTTGGTACCTAAGGTATCATATACTAGGGACTCATAAGGTACCACAGTATCCAATCACTAGTGCACCTAGAGTGCGCTCCAAGTCATTTAAAGAGAAAGCAGATAGGCTGAGGACCTGAATAGCAGGTTCCCAGCCAAACTAAGTCAAAACCCAACAAAACACCAGGAAAAAAGTGGGGGCAACCATGTAGTCAGATTCCACCTTCCTACATAACCCCCCCAAACGAAAGGAGATGAGGCTAACCTTGTCCAGGTGAGCCTGTATTTACTGAGTGGCCATATAAGGAAGTACCTGCACTAGCATGGTTACCCCCTGTCTTATGGTCCACTAAGTTATCCCTCACCCTAAGGGTATGAGAGGGTCTCCACCATGGGGAATTACTACCTGTGGGGTGTTTTGGTAAAGGACAAGGCTGATGAGGTGTCTGAGCAGGGAAGTGAGACCCTAGGGAAGTTGGTCTCAGTTTCCTCAGATCACTGGTCACCATGTATGCCTGTCTTTCCATGACTGAGCTGCACTTTGCTCTAAGGGTCAACCTTTGGCTGCCTACAGCTGGGGGTTGGGTCCCTTTGGGTGGAACACTGGAGGGATATGGCAGGTTTGGAACCTTTTGGTTCCAGGTTTGCCCTTGCCTTTCAGAGTCCTTCTGGGGAAGGTCCCTACACAAAGGTATGAGGGATCCCTCAGTGTGTGGAGGAATTTTCACCTGGCTAGGGCTACTAGACTGGGTGCCCCTAATCTGCTGATGGGGGGGTTCCTCTGGACAGGGGGCCCTGTGGGGTCCACTGACCTCCCTGACCTCTGCAGCCCTGGGCTGACTGAGGCAGGGTAGAGAGGGGCAGGTTACCTGCTCCAGACTGGGTACCACCTTGGACGGGTCCTCTGCCATCAGGGGTGGGGCCAGGCCAGGCCTGACTACCTCTGGGGCAGTTCCTTTACTAGGGGTAGGATCAGTTCCCTGAGGAGGCTGACCCTTACCTGCTGTCTGGGGGGAAGGAGACTTTTCTTCAACCCCTGTGCTCTCTTTTGGGGAAGAGTGGGCCATTCTTGCAGGCTCCATCTCTCCAGCATTTCCCTGGGCTGGGGCTGTGGCCATCACAGCCCCACTAGCTTTTTCAGGGACGCCTAGCATCTTCAGATGGGCTTGATGTTCAACTTCAGCCCAGGCTGAAATTTCCAGATCATTGCCCATCAGGCAATCTACAGGCAAGTTGGGGGACACTGCCACTCTTTTTGGGCCTGTGACCCCCTCCCAGCTGAGATTGACTATGGCCATGGGGTGATCTGTCCTGACACCATCAATGTTGGTCACCTGGTACTTAAACTCAGGTAAAAGCTGGTGAGGGGGACTAGTTTCCCTGCCACCATGGTGACACTAGCCCCTGTGTCCCTGAATGCCACAGCCTTCTGACCATTAATCATTGGCTCCAGTCTGTACCTGCCCAATGCAATGGGACCCATGGTAAAGGTGGCAAATCCTATACCACCATCAGAATCTGAGGAGTCTGTTGAGGGGGACCTGTCTAAACTAGGGCCCACCTCGGTTCCTCTTGCAAAAGCACCTAACTTTTTGGGTGCACTACTCCCAACTGGAGGATTACTACTGGTAGTACCAGGAGGGGTGGTAGTAGTTGTTGGAGGAATATTTTCCTTATTGCCAATCCTGGGACAACTGGGATCAGATTTCCAGTGCCCAGGCTTTTTACAGACATGGCAATAGGGTTTCTTTTCAGGAGAGGAAGGAGTTTGGGACCCACCCCCAGAAGAGGACTTTTGGGGCCCTGTAGTGGACTTATCCTTAGATTTATCCCCACCTTTCTCTTGGGACTTGGTAGAATCTTTCTTCTGGTCACCACCCTGATTCTTAGGCCTTACCCTGGTTCTGACCCATTTGTCTGCCTTCTTTCCCAATTCTTGGGGAGAGGTCAGATCAGAGTCCACCAGGTACTGGTGTAAAAGCTGGTTTTGACAATTATTAAGGATCTGCTCCCTCATGATCAAATTGTACAATCCTTTGAGATCAGTAACCCTACTGCCAATCAGCCAACCCTCCAGAGCCTTGGTTGCACAATCAACAAAGTCAGTCCAGTCCTGAGTCTGTGCCTTCTGGGTGTCTCTGAACTTCAACCTGTACTGCTCAGTGGTTAAGCCAAACCCATCTATCAGTGCACTTTTCAGGACTTCATAATCATCAGCATCCTCTTCTCTAACAGTGAGGAGCTTGTGTCTACCTTTGTCTGAAAAGGAGAGCCACAAGATTGCTGCCCACTGCTTTTGGGGGACCTGCTGTACTCTACAGGCCCTCTCCATAGCAGTTATCCACTTGTGGATATCATCCCCACTCTGGTAGGGAGGAACAACCTTGCTCAGGTTCCTATGGTCTGAAATAGATTCTCTGTGTCTAGGGACACTGTTGCTGCCACCAAGGGGTTCTAACCCCTCTCGTCTAGAAGCTCTCTGGATTTCCAGGGCTTCTCTATCCAGTGCCAACTGCTTGGTTCTGAGGGCAACTCTTGCTTCCTCATACTGCAGCAGTTTGCACATTCTTTCAGAGGAGGTCTCTCTTATGGGAAAGTATGAGTTCCTCTGGTGGACAAATTCTCTGCCAGAGTGATAAGAGTGCTCAGATTCCCTGGAAGGGGACCTATGCCTCTCATCCACTCTGTCAGTTCTCTTAGGGAGAATTCCTCTGTCCTTTTCAGGCCCCTTGAGGCATGGCCCTTCAATCACAGAGTCCTGGTCATTCGGATTTTCATCGTCTGACCCAGATACTGTAATTGACCCACCCACTGATTCAGACCCATTAGCTCCTAGAGCCAATTTAAGATCATCTGCTGTCAGCAGATCTATCAGGTGTAGGGTTGAGGGACTCTGTCCTAGACTCAGGTGTCTTTCAACACACATGGCTCTCAAGTCAGAGAAAGCCATGTCCTTATACTGAGGCTGAGTGGATCCACTGGTTCCACCCTTTAAGGACATTCTAGTGTTGTGCAGTGTTGTACTACCTACACTAGTTTGTGGCCTACTGATACTAGCTTGAGCTGTAGAAAGGGTGTGCTATCCCTTGGCACACAGCTCTAAGTTCAGTAGAACTTATCGATACTAAGCTTGACTTTATATGTACCTTAAGTACCTATAGTGGTTTTCAGTTAGTAATTCAAATAGAGATTTTCTGGTAAAACAATAGCAAGCTGGAATCCCACACCCTGCCCACCAATGTGAGAAGTTGGCCTGGTATATGCTGTTCACTAATTAAAGTGGACACCTTGCACCAGAACAATTCGACTCTTATGGTAGATAGGTTTAAGACAACCTTTATAGAAAGCTATCCTAGTGGTAGCTGTGGAGAGCAGCCTTCAGGCTAAGTCTTGAAGGAATGTAAAGCAGCTTGTTTTACCACACAATCTCTTGAATCACCAAATGAAAAGACATCACACAGGTATATATATCAAATATATATGTATTTATTAATAAACACTCTCTACTAATCTCTTTATGAGATTAGAGGTCAGGAACATATGTACAAGTCAAATCTTATCAGAATAAGTTTAGCACAATCGAATATCACAATCTTAGTTTGCTAGACCTAGGTCTAGGGCATCTAGAATCGAGGGACCCCCAAGAACCACCCCAGGTAGTTGTAGGAGACCCACAGGGGACGGACGCGGTGACCTGGCACCGATGCGAATCCTGTACGAGTCTATGCACTCAGACGCGATTGAGATATCAATGTTAAAGGTCCCTTGCGTGTTCGAGGCAAACACACCGATCAGTCCTTGTACGAGTCGAAGGACGCGGTTACAGATGGTATTGCAAGGGAGTTGGACGCGGTGTGTCTAACACAGACGCGAACCAGGTACGAGTCAGTGCGATAGTCGCACTTGGAAAGTTAGAGTTTTAGGGCACTTCGAGGAAGCTACAAGCAAGTCACTTACAGGGTAAGTAGTTCTAGGGCCCACACCCACAGGAGCACCGTAGTGCTGAAGTTACCTCACCCAGGGGAGCCGGGTGCATAGGTGTTCTTTGGTGTCGAGTCGCGGCGGCGTTTTCAATGGGAGCCAGTGAAGACTTGCTGCTTGCGGCGACAGGAGAAGTGTCCGGAGGAATCCAAGCCTGGATTCGGAAGATGGAAGACCTGAAAGCAGAGGGGACAGTGTTCAAAGTCACTTGGCAGTGACTCGGGGCAAAGAAGATGGATGCCCACTGTCGTCGCAAGATTCAGGTCGTTCGTGGTTGCCTGGACTCTTCAGCCACGAGGTCCAGGAGGCGTCGTCGATGACCAGGAGCTGGATTCGGCGTGTCCCACAATGTCTGCAGCTTACTGCAGTGTCGGCAACTCGATCGGAGCCAACAAGCCTTGGTAACAGCAAGTCTTGGGGAAAATGTGAAGAGACAATGGCGCAGACCAGCAAGGTCTGTGGAACTCACCCAGCGAGGGTAAGTCAGGACAGGCCTAGAGCAAACAGGGGAGCCCTTTGGTTTCTTGAGAAAGTCTTCTGGGGACCCACAAGCCGGCTGGCAAAGGATCGCAAAGACGCCTCGGATGGATTCACTCACAGGGGCCCACGGTCACTCGGGACATGGTAGGCCTCTGATCTTAAGAGGGTTTCTTGCTGGAGGCTGGGACCACACATGGTCCAAAGCACAAGTTCATGGAACGTTGTGAAGGGGTTGCACTCGACAATAGTGCACGGTACCCAGGGGTCGCGGTTCCTCGTTACTCTTGGGGTCCACTGGCCTCAGCTTCGCTGGGGACTCACGATGGCCTTTGAGAAGTCAGGAAATCTACTTTTTGGACTGCAGGGACTTCGGACTCCGGCGGGAGCGGTGTAGTTTGTGACCGTCGTTTGTAGTTTTTGGTGCCTGCCAAGCAGGGGAGTCACTCCTTGACTCCAAGGGAGATTCTTCAGTCTTCCAAAGGTAGTGGAACGTCGAAGGTCCGGGATTCTTCTTGTAGAGCGTCGTCCAGGGAAATCTAGGGTGCAATGCACAGGTTCCCCTCTTATACTAAAAGAAAGGGAGGGACTAGCTCTATGACCCTACCTATGGGAGGGTCAGGGAGTGGGTGGCTACACCCACTTCCCTTTGTCCAGTTTCGTGCCAGAGCAGGGACAGGTAGCCCCTGAGCCGGTTTGAACTGGCATATGCACAGAGGAGCCTTCTGCTCCCCAGTGCAGGACTTCAAAGCACTCTAAGAGTGCACCCACCCAGCCCCAACACACTAAACCCTGTCTGGGAGGTGGTCACACCCCTTGGGACAGGATATCTATTGTTGGGCTTCCTCCACTGCGAGTGTTGGTCATCAGCAGGAGGGCAGCCCAGTGTCTGTGACTGGTGGCATCCATTTTGTGATGCCAGGGCTCTGCAGGATTCTACCGCGTTTCCACAGTAGGTACATGTCTATCCCTCTAGAAGGGTGGAATGCTACCCCCACCGCCAGGACTGGCGGGGGGCAGTATTCCAAGATGTTTGACACCAAACACGACATGTTTCGATGCAGCCATTCCAAAGTTAGCATTTTACCGCGAGGATATAATGCACTTAAAAGTATATGGTTTAACCGCATCCACAAACAGCACCAGAGAATGGACTCTGAGAGCTGCAGAGAGGCCCTGCTCAGGCAGAGGCACCCCCTCACATAGAAGCCAAGCACCCTGCCCTCAGGATTGATAGGGCCTGCCTTAGGGGTGACTGATAGGTTTATATGTGTGTGTAGGAGAGATATAGGGAACCTATATCTCAGTGAGGAGTGCTAGCACCACCTCACCCAGGCTGCAGTAGCAGGCCTGTGGTGTCAGATTTAGTCTGCTTCCCAGGGGTGGCATAATACATGCTTCAGCCCCTGGTAGGCCTGTGAAGTACCTATGCCCTTGGTACCTAATGTACCATATACTAGGGACTCATAAGGTACCACAGTATCCAATCACTAGTGCACCTAGAGTGCACTCCAAGTCATTTAAAGAGAAAGCAGATAGGCTGGGGACCTGAATAGCAGGTTCCCAGCCAAACTAAGTCAAAACCCAACAAAACACCAGGAAAAAAGTGGGGGCAACCATGTAGTCAGATTCCACCTTCCTACACATGGTATTTTCAATCCCCGGTTTATTGGGCCTTATAAAATCATCAAGGTGATAAACCCTGTTACTGTGAAGCTAGCTTTACCCAAACATATGAGGATTCACCCAGTGTTCCATGTCTCCTTAGTAAAACCATCATTTACTCCGGTGAAAAGGAGGCCTAACCCTATATGGGTTAATCAGGAGCTCGAATACGAGGTTCAGAAAATCATAGACTCCAAATTACGTGGTAGGAGACTGTGGTACCTGATCTCCTGGAAGGGGTATGGCCCAGAGGAGAACTCATGGGAACCGGCCTCAGGGGTACATGCTCCCAGGTGTGTTCGTATGTTTCATGGAAGGTATCCGCGTAAGCCTGGGCCTTAACAGCATTCTCAGAAAAGAGGGATGTACTGTCACGATCTGTCTCTGGCATAGAATGCTGTCCTAAGGTGGATTCTGTTGATAACGTAATGCTTCGCTCTGTTGGTGTATTTTTGAACATTTCCCATGATTCCTATTGTTTGTTTTCCGGAGTCACCTGCAAGGAATCCTGGGAAGGTGACCCAGTAGAACTCTTGAAAGGCTATCTGCTTGGAACGCTCAAGGCAGATTATTGTCGTTCCAGATTGGAGGCGGACTTTCAGTGGCAGAGGTCGGGTTTCGCTGGAAGTATTGGAAGCGCAACGTGTACGACGGTGTGGTAAGGTTTCAGTACACCGTGTGTGTGTTAATGACACGGTCTGGGTGTCTCTCATGTTCTTCTATTTCGCGCGGATGCGTGAACACGAAGGGATTCTCTCCACAGGGTTGATTCTCGATGCAGGTACCGCTACGAATTCTCTTGCCAGGATTGTAAAGTGGGGCGCGAGTACCTTGAGGAAGAAGTCATTGTTATTTTGTATATTGATATTTGCCCAGTGCCGAGGTATTTGCTTGGCAGTTCAGCAGTGACTCGGCTGAGTTCTATTGCTCGTTCTGACTTCCTCGAGACAGTGCAACAACGTGAATTGATTAACAGTTTACAGAGGAATCATACTTTTCGGGTGGAAACAACCCTTCAATTTATGTTACATTAATGGATACAATTGGGAACTTGCAGAACACGTGTCTCTCATGACTATGTTGAATATCCCAATCGTGTTGGATTGAGTCTTCTCTTACTTTGACTCTGGATTATTTCTCTGTGACTAAGAGAACTGAAGGCTTAGGTGGTTATTAACCTTCTATTATTTTTACTGTACCATTAACAGGGGAAGGAGTCTACGTATTGGAGGAATCCTTCTCTTCCCCTTTGACGCTGGGCGGTAATGTTATTATTGGTAGGTACGGTGAGGCCTTACTGAAATCTAGGGTAAGTGCAGTACATCTATGTTCTTGCAGTAATAAGTTGATGTTACTTTTGCATTGTTCTTTTCATAGGAACAAGCAGTTTAATCTGGTACATCTAAGCTGAAGTTTAACCGAAGATGTCTTTGAATATAGACCTTCTTCTTTTTTCTTTACAGGTATTAAGGTGAACTGTTAGTATCATGAACATATGTATTCAGATGCTATATTGGGTAGCTAATTGTTGTTTGTTTCTTGGTAGGTCTCTTTCCCAGCTGTTCCCTTCCCTTCCTTCCCTGTTTTTATATAATCAGAATTGAGACGATCAAGAGGCGGACTCATGTTTGAGCATCACATCAACTCCGAGGTGTTCATGGTTTGACAAATGGTGTGCAAACCACTCTTGCTTGTTTCTGCACCTCTCTTGCCTCTTTCTGCACCTCTCTTGCCTCTTTGTGTAATTCTCTTGCCTCTTTCTGCACCTTGCTTGCTTTTTTCTGCACTTCTCTTGCTTCTTCCTGCATCTTTCTTGCTTCTTTCTGCACCTCTCTTCCCTCTTTCTGCACCTCTGTTGCCTGTTTCTGCACCTCCCTTGCCTCTTTCTGTACTTCTCTTGCCTCTTTCTGCACCCCTCTTGCCTCTTTCTGCACTCTTGCCTCTTTCTGCAGTTCTCTTGCCTCCTTCTGCACCTCTGTTACTTCTTTCTGCACTTCTCTTGCCTCTTTCTGCACCCCTCTTGTATGTTTCTGCACCTCACTTGCATCTTTTTGCAGCTCTCTTGCCTCTTTCTGCACCTCTCTTGCCTTTTTCTGCACCTCACTTGCCTCTTTCTGCACCTCTCTTGCTTTTTTATGCACCTCTTGTTTCTTTCTGAAACTCTCTTGTCTGTTTCATCACTTCTCTTGCTTCTTTCTGCACCCTCTTCCCTCTTTCTGCACCTCTCTTGCCTCTTTGTGTAATTCTCTTGCCTCTTTCTGCACCTTGCTTGCTTCTTTCTGCACTTCTCTTGCTTCTTCCTGCACCTCTCTTGCTTCTTTCTGCACCCCTCTTCCCTCTTTCTGTACATCTGTTGCCTGTTTCTGCACCTTTCTTGCCTCTTTCTGCACTTCTCTTGCCTCTTTCTGCACCCCTCTTGCCTCTTTCTGCACTCTTGCCTCTTTCTGCAGTTCTCTTGCCTCCTTCTGCACCTCTGTTGCTTCTTTCTGCACTTCTCTTGCCTCTTTCTGCACCCCTCTTGTCTGTTTCTGCACCTCACTTGCATCTTTTTGCAGCTCTCTTGCTTTTTTCTGCCCTCTTGTTTCTTTCTGCAACTCTCTTGTCTGTTTCATCACTTCTCTTGCTTCTTTCTGCACCTTTGTTGCTTCTGTCAGTACTTCTCTTGCCTCTTTCTGCACTTCTCTTGCCTGTTTCTGCACCTCTCTTGCCTCTTTCTGCACCTCTGTTGCTTATTTCTGCACCCCTCTTGCCTGTTTCTGCACCCCTCTTCCCTCTTTCTGCACCTCTCCTGCCTCTTTCTGTACCCCTCTTCCCTCTTTAAGCACCTCTCTTGCCTGTTTCTACACCTCTCTTCCCTCTTTCTGCACCTCTCTTGCCTGTTTCTGCACCCCTGTTCCCTCTTTCTGCACATCTCTTGCCTGTTTCTGCAACTCTCTTGCCTCTTTCTACAGTTCTCTTGCCTCTTTCTGCACCTCTGTTGCTTCTTTCTGCACCCCTCTTCCCTCTTTCTGCACCTCTGTTGCCTGTTTCTGGACCTCTCTTGCCTCTTTCTGCATTTCTCTTGCCTCTTTCTGCAGTTCTCTTGCCTCCTTCTGCACCTTGCTTGCTTCTTTCTGCACTTCTCTTGCTTCTTCCTCCACCTCCCTTGCTTCTTTCTGCACCCCTCTTCCCTCTTTCTGCACCTCTGTTGCCTGTTTCTGCACCTCTCTTGTTCTTTGTGTAATTCTCTTGCCACTTTCTGCACCTTGTTTGCTTCTTTCTGCACTTCTCTTGCTTCTTCCTGCACCTTTCTTGCTTCTTTCTGTACCCCTCTTCCCTCTTTCTGCACCTCTGTTGCCTGTTTCTGCACCTCTCTTGCCTCTTTCTGTACTTCTCTTGCCTCTTTCTGCACCCCTCTTGCCTCTTTCTGCACTCTTGCCTCTTTCTGCAGTTCTCTTGCCTCCTTCTGCACCTCTGTTGCTTCTTTCTGCACTTCGCTTGCCTCTTTCTGCAACCCTCTTGTCTGTTTCTGTGCCTCACTTTCATCTTTTTGCAGCTCTCTTACTTTTTTCTGCACCTCTTGTTTCTTTCTGAAACTCTCTTGTCTGTTTCATCACTTCTCTTGCTTCTTTCTGCACCTTTGTTGCTTCTTTCAGTACTTCTCTTGCCTCTTTCTGCACTTCTCCTGCCTGTTTCTGCACCTCTCTTGCCTCTTTCTGCACCTCTGTTGCTTATTTCTGCACCCCTCTTGCCTCTTTCTGCACCTCTGTTGCTTATTTCTGCACCCCTCTTGCCTCTTTCTGCACCCCTCTTGCCTCTTTCTGCACCCCTCTTCCCTCTTTCTGCACCTCTCCTGCTTCTTTCTGCACCCATCTTCCCTCTTTAAACACCTCTCTTGCCTGTTTCTACACCTCTCTTCCATCTTTCTGCACCTCTCTTGCCTGTTTCTGCACCCCTGTTCCCTCTTTCTGCACATCTCTTGCCTGTTTCTGCAACTCTCTTGCCTCTTTCTACAGTTCTCTTGCCTCTTTCTGCACCTCTGTTGCTTCTTTCTGCACTTCTCTTGCCTCTTTCTGTACCCCTCTTGGTTGTTTCTACACTGCTCTTGTTTCTTTCTGCACCTGTATTGCCTGTTTCTGCACCTCTCTTGCCTCTTTCTGTACTTCTCTTGCCTCTTTCTGCACCCCTCTTGCCTCTTTCTGCACTCTTGCCTCTTTCTGCAGTTCTCTTGCCTCCTTCTGCACCTCTGTTGCTTCTTTCTGCACTTCTCTTGCCTCTTTCTGCACCCCTCTTGTCTGTTTCTGTACCTCACTTGCATCTTTTTGCAGCTCTCTTGCTTTTTTCTGCACCTCTGTTGCTTATTTCTGCACCCCTCTTGCCTCTTTCTGCACCCCTCTTGCCTCTTTCTGCACCCCTCTTCCCTCTTTCTGCACCTCTCTTGCCTCTTTCTGCACCCATCTTCCCACTTTAAGCACCTCTCTTGCCTGTTTCTACACCTCTCTTCCCTCTTTCTGCACCTCTCTTGCCTGTTTCTACACCCCTGTTCCCTCTTTCTGCACATCTCTTGCCTGTTTCTGCAACTCTCTTGCCTCTTTCTACAGTTCTCTTGCCTCTTTCTGCACCTCTGTTGCTTCTTTCTGCACTTCTCTTGCCTCTTTCTGTACCCCTCTTGGTTGTTTCTGCACTGCTCTTGTTTCTTTCTGCACCTGTCTTGCAAATTTCTGCACCCCTCTTGCCTCTTTCTGCACCTCTCTTGCCTCTGTCTGCACCCCTCTTGCTTCTTTCTGCACTTCTCCTGCATCTTTCTGCACCTCCGTTGCTTCTTTCTGCACTTCTCTTGCCTCTTTCTGTACCCCTCTTGCCTCTTTCTGCACCTCTGTTGCTTCTTTCTGCACTTCTACTGCTTCTTTTTGCACCTCTCTTGCTTCTTTCTGCACTTCTCCTGCATCTTTCTGCACCTCCGTTCCTTCTTTCTGCATTTCTCTTGCTTCTTTCTTGCAAATTTCTGCACCCCTCATGCCTCTGTGTGCACCTCTCTTGCCTCTATCTGCTCCTCTCTTGCCCCTTTCTGCACCCATCTTGCCTCTTTTGCTTTTTTCTGCATTTCTCTTGCCTCTTTCTGCACCCCTCTTGCCTCTTTCTGCACCTCTGTTGCTTCTTTCTGCACATTTCTTGCTTCTTTCTGCACTTTTCTTGATTCTGTCTGCTACTCTCTTGCACATTTCTGCACCCCTCTTGCCTCTTTCAGCACCTCTTTTGGTTCTTTCTGCACCTCTCTTGCCTCTGTCTGCATCCCTGTTGCCTCTTTCAGCACCTCTTTTGCCTGTTTCGGCAACTCTCTTGCCTCTTTCTGCACTTTTCTTGCCTCTTTCTGCACCTCTGTTGCTTCCTTCTGCACTTCTCTTGCCTCTTTCTGCACCCCTCTTGCCTCTTTCTGCACCTCTGTTTCTTCTTTCTACACTTTCCTTGCTTCTTTCTACACCTCTCTTGCTTCTTTCTGCACCCTCTTGCCTCTTTCTGCACCCTTCTTGCCTCTTTCTGCACACCTCTTCCGTCTTTCTGTACCTCTTTTGCATGTTTCTGCAGTTCTTTTGCCTCTTTCTGTACCCCCCTTGGCTCCTTTTGCACCTCTGTTGTTTCTTTCTGCACTGCTCTTGCTTCTTTCTGCAACTCTCCTGCAAATGTCTGCACCCCTCTTGCCTCTTTAAGCACCTCTCTTGCCTGTTTCTACACCTCTCTTCCCTCTTTCTGCACCTCTCTTGCCTGTTTCTGCACCCCTGTTCCCTCTTTCTGCACATCTCTTGCCTGTTTCTGCAACTCTCTTGCCTCTTTCTACAGTTCTCTTGCCTCTTTCTGCACCTCTGTTGCTTCTTTCTGCACCCCTCTTCCTGCACCTCTGTTGCCTGTTTCTGTACCTCTCTTGCCTCTTTCTGCATTTCTCTTGCCTCTTTCTGCAGTTCTCTTGCCTCCTTCTGCACCTCTGTTGCTTCTTTCTGCACTTCTCTTGCCTCTTTCTGCACCCCTCTTGTCTGTTTCTGCACCTCACTTGCATCTTTTTGCACCTCTCTTGCCTTTTTCTGCACCTCTCTTGCGTCTTTGTGTAATTCTCTTGCCTCTTTCTGCACCTTGCTTGCTTCTTTCTGCACTTCTCTTGCTTCTTCCTGCACCTCTCTTGCTTCTTTCTGCACCCCTCTTCCCTCTTTCTGCACCTCTGTATCCTGTTTCTGCACCTCTCTTGCCTCTTTGTGTAATTCTCTTGCCACTTTCTGCACCTTGTTTGCTTCTTTCTGCACTTCTCTTCCTTCTTCTTGCACCTCTCTTGCTTCTTTCTGTACCCCTCTTCCCTCTTTCTGCACCTCTGTTGCCTGTTTCTGCACCTCTCTTGCCTTTTTCTGTACTTCTCTTGCCTCTTTCTGCACCCCTCTTGCCTCTTTCTGCACTCTTGCCTCTTACTGCAATTCTCTTGCCTCTTTCTGCACCTCTGTTGCTTCTTTCTGTACTTCTCTTACCTCTTTCTGCACCCCTCTTGTCTGTTTCTGTGCCTCACTTTCATCTTTTTGCAGCTCTCTTACTTTTTTCTGCACCTCTTGTTTCTTTCTGAAACTCTCTTGTCTGTTTCATCACTTCTCTTGCTTCTTTCTGCACCTTTGTTGCTTCTTTCAGTACTTCTCTTGCCTCTTTCTGCACTTCTCCTGCCTGTTTCTGCACCTCTCTTGCCTCTTTCTGCACCTCTGTTGCTTATTTCTGCACCCCTCTTGCCTCTTTCTGCACCTCTGTTGCTTATTTCTGCACCTCTGTTGCTTATTTCTGCACTCCTCTTGCCTCTTTCTGCACCCCTCTTGCCTCTTTCTGCACCCCTCTTCCCTCTTTCTGCACCTCTCCTGCCTCTTTCTGCACCCATCTTCCCTCTTTAAACACCTCTCTTGCCTGTTTCTACACCTCTCTTCCATCTTTCTGCACCTCTCTTGCCTGTTTCTGCACCCCTGTTCCCTCTTTCTGCACATCTCTTGCCTGTTTCTGCAACTCTCTTGCCTCTTTCTTCAGTTCTCTTGCCTCTTTCTGCACCTCTGTTGCTTCTTTCTGCACTTCTCTTGCCTCTTTCTGTACCCCTCTTGGTTGTTTCTACACTGCTCTTGTTTCTTTCTGCACCTGTCTTGCCTGTTTCTGCACCTCTCTTGCCTCTTTCTGTACTTCTCTTGCCTCTTTCTGCACCCTTCTAGCCTCTTTCTGCACTCTTGCCTCTTTCTGCAGTTCTCTTGCCTCCTTCTGCACCTCTGTTGCTTCTTTCTGCACTTTTCTTGCCTCTTTCTGCACCCCTCTTGTCAGTTTCTGTACCTCACTTGCATCTTTTTGCAGCTCTCTTGCTTTTTCTGCACCTCTTGTTTCTTTCTGAAACTCTCTTGTCTGTTTCATCACTTCTCTTGCTTCTTTCTGCAACTATGTTGCTTCTTTCAGTACTTCTCTTGCCTCTTTCTGCACTTCTCCTGCCTGTTTCTGCACCTCTCTTGCCTGTTTCTGCACCGCTGTTGCTTATTTCTGCACCCCTCTTGCCTCTTTCTGCACCTCTGTTGCTTATTTCTGCACCCCTCTTGCCTCTTTCTGCACCCCTCTTGCCTCTTTCTGCACCCCTCTTCCCTCTTTCTGCACTTCTCTTGCCTCTTTCTGCACCCATCTTCCCTCTTTAAGCACCTCTCTTGCCTGTTTCTACACCTCTCTTCCCTCTTTCTCACCTCTCTTGCCTGTTTCTGCACCCCTGTTCCCTCTTTCTGCACATCTCTTGCCTGTTTCTGCAACTCTCTTGCCTCTTTCTACAGTTCTCTTGCCTCTTTCTGCACCTCTGTTGCTTCTTTCTGCACTTCTCTTGCCTCTTTCTGTACCCCTCTTGGTTGTTTCTGCACTGCTCTTGTTTCTTTCTGCACCTGTCTTGCAAATTTCTGCACCCCTCTTGCCTCTTTCTGCACCTCTCTTGCCTCTGTCTGCACCCCTCTTGCTTCTTTCTGCACTTCTCCTGCATCTTTCTGCACCTCCGTTGCTTCTTTCTGCACTTCTCTTGCCTCTTTCTGTACCCCTCTTGCCTCTTTCTGCACCTCTGTTGCTTCTTTCTGCACTTCTACTGCTTCTTTCTGCACCTCTCTTGCTTCTTTCTGCACTTCTCCTGCATCTTTCTGCACCTCCGTTCCTTCTTTCTGCATTTCTCTTGCTTCTTTCTTGCAAATTTCTGCACCCCTCATGCCTCTGTGTGCACCTCTCTTGCCTCTATCTGCTCCTCTCTTGCCCCTTTCTGCACCCATCTTGCCTCTTTCTGCACCTCTTTTGCTTTTTTCTGCATTTCTCTTGCCTCTTTCTGCACCCCTCTTGCCTCTTTCTGCACCTCTGTTGCTTCTTTCTGCACTTTTCTTGCTTCTTTCTGCACTTCTCTTGATTCTGTCTGCTACTCTCTTGCACATTTCTGCACCCCTCTTGCCTCTTTCAGCACCTCTTTTGGTTCTTTCTGCACCTCTCTTGCCTCTGTCTGCATCCCTGTTGCCTCTTTCAGCACCTCTTTTGCCTGTTTTGGCAACTCTCTTGCATCTTTCTGCACTTTTCTTGCCTCTTTCTGCACCTCTGTTGCTTCCTTCTGCACTTCTCTTGCCTCTTTCTGCACCCCTCTTGCCTCTTTCTGCACCTCTGTTGCTTCTTTCTACACTTCCCTTGCTTCTTTCTACACCTCTCTTGCTTCTTTCTGCACCCTCTTGCCTCTTTCTGCACCCTTCTTCCCTCTTTGTGCACCTCTCTTACCTCTTTCTGCACCTTTCTTGCCTCTTTCTGCACACCTCTTCCGTCTTTCTGTACCTCTTTTGCATGTTTCTGCAGTTCTTTTGCCTCTTTCTGTACCCCCTTGGCTCCTTTTGCACCTCTGTTGTTTCTTTCTGCACTGCTCTTGCTTCTTTCTGCAACTCTCCTGCAAATGTCTGCACCCCTCTTGCCTCTTTAAGCACCTCTCTTGCCTGTTTCTGCACCCCTGTTCCCTCTTTCTGCACATCTCTTGCCTGTTTCTGCAACTCTCTTGCCTCTTTCTACAGTTCTCTTGCCTCTTTCTGCACCTCTGTTGCTTCTTTCTGCATCCCTCTTCCCTCTTTCTGCACCTCTGTTGCCTGTTTCTGTACCTCTCTTGCCTCTTTCTGTACCTCTCTTGCCTCTTTCTGCATTTCTCTTGCCTCTTTCTGCAGTTCTCTTGCCTCTTTCTGCACCCCTCTTGTCTGTTTCTGCACCTCACTTGCATCTTTTTGCACCTCTCTTGCCTTTTTCTGCACCTCTCTTGCCTCTTTGTGTAATTCTCTTGCCTCTTTCTGCACCTTGCTTGCTTCTTTCTGCACTTCTCTTGCTTCTTCCTGCAACTCTCTTGCTTCTTTCTGCACCCCTCTTCCCTCTTTCTGCACCTCTGTTGCCTGTTTCTGCACCTCTCTTGCCTCTTTGTGTAATTCTCTTGCCACTTTCTGCACCTTGTTTGCTTCTTTCTGCACTTCTCTTCCTTCTTCCTGCACCTCTCTTGCTTCTTTCTGTACCCCTCTTCCCTCTTTCTGCACCTCTGTTGCCTGTTTCTGCACCTCTCTTGCCTCTTTCTGTACTTCTCTTGCCTCTTTCTGCACCTCTGTTGCTTCTTTCTGCACCCCTCTTCCTGCACCTCTGTTGCCTGTTTCTGTACCTCTCTTGCCTCTTTCTGCATTTCTCTTGCCTCTTTCTGCAGTTCTCTTGCCTCCTTCTGCACCTCTGTTGCTTCTTTCTGCACTTCTCTTGCCTCTTTCTGCACCCCTCTTGTCTGTTTCTGCACCTCACTTGCATCTTTTTGCACCTCTCTTGCCTTTTTCTGCACCTCTCTTGCGTCTTTGTGTAATTCTCTTGCCTCTTTCTGCACCTTGCTTGCTTCTTTCTGCACTTCTCTTGCTTCTTCCTGCACCTCTCTTGCTTCTTTCTGCACCCCTCTTCCCTCTTTCTGCACCTCTGTATCCTGTTTCTGCACCTCTCTTGCCTCTTTGTGTAATTCTCTTGCCACTTTCTGCACCTTGTTTGCTTCTTTCTGCACTTCTCTTCCTTCTTCTTGCACCTCTCTTGCTTCTTTCTGTACCCCTCTTCCCTCTTTCTGCACCTCTGTTGCCTGTTTCTGCACCTCTCTTGCCTTTTTCTGTACTTCTCTTGCCTCTTTCTGCACCCCTCTTGCCTCTTTCTGCACTCTTGCCTCTTACTGCAATTCTCTTGCCTCTTTCTGCACCTCTGTTGCTTCTTTCTGTACTTCTCTTACCTCTTTCTGCACCCCTCTTGTCTGTTTCTGTGCCTCACTTTCATCTTTTTGCAGCTCTCTTACTTTTTCTGCACCTCTTGTTTCTTTCTGAAACTCTCTTGTCTGTTTCATCACTTCTCTTGCTTCTTTCTGCACCTTTGTTGCTTCTTTCTGCACTTCTCCTGCCTGTTTCTGCACCTCTCTTGCCTCTTTCTGCACCTCTGTTGCTTATTTCTGCACCCCTCTTGCCTCTTTCTGCACCTCTGTTGCTTATTTCTGCACCCCTCTTGCCTCTTTCTGCACCCCTCTTGCCTCTTTCTGCACCCCTCTTCCCTCTTTCTGCACCTCTCCTGCCTCTTTCTGCACCCATCTTCCCTCTTTAAACACCTCTCTTGCCTGTTTCTACACCTCTCTTCCATCTTTCTGCACCTCTCTTGCCTGTTTCTGCACCCCTGTTCCCTCTTTCTGCACATCTCTTGCCTGTTTCTGCAACTCTCTTGCCTCTTTCTACAGTTCTCTTGCCTCTTTCTGCACCTCTGTTGCTTCTTTCTGCACTTCTCTTGCCTCTTTCTGTACCCCTCTTGGTTGTTTCTACACTGCTCTTGTTTCTTTCTGCACCTGTCTTGCCTGTTTCTGCACCTCTCTTGCCTCTTTCTGTACTTCTCTTGCCTCTTTCTGCACCCTTCTAGCCTCTTTCTGCACTCTTGCCTCTTTCTGCAGTTCTCTTGCCTCCTTCTGCACCTCTGTTGCTTCTTTCTGCACTTCTCTTGCCTCTTTCTGCACCCCTCTTGTCAGTTTCTGTACCTCACTTGCATCTTTTTGCAGCTCTCTTGCTTTTTTCTGCACCTCTTGTTTCTTTCTGAAACTCTCTTGTCTGTTTCATCACTTCTCTTGCTTCTTTCTGCACCTATGTTGCTTCTTTCAGTACTTCTCTTGCCTGTTTCTGCACTTCTCATGCCTGTTTCTGCACCTCTCTTGCCTGTTTCTGCACCGCTGTTGCTTATTTCTGCACCCTCTTGCCTCTTTCTGTACCTCTGTTGCTTATTTCTGCACCCCTCTTGCCTCTTTCTGCACCCCTCTTGCCTCTTTCTGCACCCTCTTCCCTCTTTCTGCACTTCTCTTGCCTCTTTCTGCACCCATCTTCCCTCTTTAAGCACCTCTCTTGCCTGTTTCTACACCTCTCTTCCCTCTTTCTCACCTCTCTTGCCTGTTTCTGCACCCCTGTTCCCTCTTTCTGCACATCTCTTGCCTGTTTCTGCAACTCTCTTGCCTCTTTCTACAGTTCTCTTGCCTCTTTCTGCACCTCTGTTGCTTCTTTCTGCACTTCTCTTGCCTCTTTCTGTACCCCTCTTGGTTGTTTCTGCACTGCTCTTGTTTCTTTCTGCACCTGTCTTGCAAATTTCTGCACCCCTCTTGCCTCTTTCTGCACCTCTCTTGCCTCTGTCTGCACCCCTCTTGCTTCTTTCTGCACTTCTCCTGCATCTTTCTGCACCTCCGTTGCTTCTTTCTGCACTTCTCTTGCCTCTTTCTGTACCCCTCTTGCCTCTTTCTGCACCTCTGTTGCTTCTTTCTGCACTTCTACTGCTTCTTTCTGCACCTCTCTTGCTTCTTTCTGCACTTCTCCTGCATCTTTCTGCACCTCCGTTCCTTCTTTCTGCATTTCTCTTGCTTCTTTCTTGCAAATTTCTGCATCCCTCATGCCTCTGTGTGCACCTCTCTTGCCTCTATCTGCTCCTCTCTTGCCCCTTTCTGCACCCATCTTGCCTCTTTCTGCACCTCTTTTGCTTTTTTCTGCATTTCTCTTGCCTCTTTCTGCACCCCTCTTCCTCTTTCTGCACCTCTGTTGCTTCTTTCTGCACTTTTCTTGCTTCTTTCTGCACTTCTCTTGATTCTGTCTGCTACTCTCTTGCACATTTCTGCACCCCTCTTGCCTCTTTCAGCACCTCTTTTGGTTCTTTCTGCACCTCTCTTGCCTCTGTCTGCATCCCTGTTGCCTCTTTCAGCACCTCTTTTGCCTGTTTTGGCAACTCTCTTGCATCTTTCTGCACTTTTCTTGCCTCTTTCTGCACCTCTGTTGCTTCCTTCTGCACTTCTCTTGCCTCTTTCTGCACCCCTCTTGCCTCTTTCTGCACCTCTGTTGCTTCTTTCTACACTTCCCTTGCTTCTTTCTACACCTCTCTTGCTTCTTTCTGCACCCCTCTTGCCTCTTTCTGCACCCTTCTTCCCTCTTTGTGCACCTCTCTTGCCTCTTTCTGCACCTTTCTTGCCTCTTTCTGCACACCTCTTCCGTCTTTCTGTACCTCTTTTGCATGTTTCTGCAGTTCTTTTGCCTCTTTCTGTACCCCCCTTGGCTCCTTTTGCACCTCTGTTGGTTCTTTCTGCACTGCTCTTGCTTCTTTCTGCAACTCTCCTGCAAATGTCTGCACCCCTCTTGCCTCTTTAAGCACCTCTCTTGCCTGTTTCTGCACCCCTGTTCCCTCTTTCTGCACATCTCTTGCCTGTTTCTGCAACTCTCTTGCCTCTTTCTACAGTTCTCTTGCCTCTTTCTGCACCTCTGTTGCTTCTTTCTGCATCCCTCTTCCCTCTTTCTGCACCTCTGTTGCCTGTTTCTGTACCTCTCTTGCCTCTTTCTGTACCTCTCTTGCCTCTTTCTGCATTTCTCTTGCCTCTTTCTGCAGTTCTCTTGCCTCTTTCTGCACCCCTCTTGTCTGTTTCTGCACCTCACTTGCATCTTTTTGCACCTCTCTTGCCTTTTTCTGCACCTCTCTTGCCTCTTTGTGTAATTCTCTTGCCTCTTTCTGCACCTTGCTTGCTTCTTTCTGCACTTCTCTTGCTTCTTCCTGCAACTCTCTTGCTTCTTTCTGCACCCTCTTCCCTCTTTCTGCACCTCTGTTGCCTGTTTCTGCACCTCTCTTGCCTCTTTGTGTAATTCTCTTGCCACTTTCTGCACCTTGTTTGCTTCTTTCTGCACTTCTCTTCCTTCTTCCTGCACCTCTCTTGCTTCTTTCTGTACCCCTCTTCCCTCTTTCTGCACCTCTGTTGCCTGTTTCTGCACCTCTCTTGCCTCTTTCTGTACTTCTCTTGCCTCTTTCTGCACCCCTCTTGCCTCTTTCTGCACTCTTGCCTCTTTCTGCAACTCTATTGCCTCCTTCTGTACCTCTGTTGCTTCTTTCTGCACTTCTCTTGCCTCTTTCTGCACCCCTCTTGTCTGTTTCTGTGCCTCACTTTCATCTTTTTGCAGCTTTCTTACTTTTTTCTGCACCTCTTGTTTCTTTCTGAAACTCTCTTGTCTGTTTCATCACTTCTCTTGCTTCTTTCTGTACCTTTGTTGCTTCTTTCAGTACTTCTCTTGCCTCTTTCTGCACTTCTCCTGCCTGTTTCTGCACCTCTCTTGCCTCTTTCTGCACCTCTGTTGCTTATTTCTGCACCCCTCTTGCCTCTTTCTGCACCCCTCTTGCCTCTTTCTGCACCCCTCTTCCCTCTTTCTGCACCTCTCCTGCTTCTTTCTGCACCCATCTTCCCTCTTTAAACACCTCTCTTGCCTGTTTCTACACCTCTCTTCCATCTTTCTGCACCTCTCTTGCCTGTTTCTGCACCCCTGTTCCCTCTTTCTGCACATCTCTTACCTGTGTCTGCAACTCTCTTGCCTCTTTCTACAGTTCTCTTGCTTCTTTTTGCACTTCTCTTGCCTCTTTCTGTACCCCTCTTTGTTGTTTCTACACTGCTCTTGTTTCTTTCTGCACCTGTCTTGCCTGTTTCTGCACCTCTCTTGCCTCTTTCTGTACTTCTCTTGCCTCTTTCTGCACCCCTCTTGCCTCTTTCTGCACTCTTGCCTCTTTCTGCAGTTCTCTTGCCTCCTTCTGCACCTCTGTTGCTTCTTTCTGCACTTCTCTTGCCTCTTTCTGCACCCCTCTTGTCTGTTTCTGTACCTCACTTGCATCTTTTTGCAGCTCTCTTGCTTTTTTCTGCACCTCTGTTGCTTATTTCTGCACCCCTCTTGCCTCTTTCTGCACCCTCTTGCCTCTTTCTGCACCCCTCTTCCCTCTTTCTGCACCTCTCTTGCCTCTTTCTGCACCCCTCTTCCCTCTTTCTGTACCTTTCTTGCATGTTTCTACACCTCTCTTTCCTCTTTCTGCACCTCTCTTGCTTCTTTTTGCACCCCTGTTTCCTATTTCTGTACATCTCTTGCCTGTTTCTGCAACTCTCTTGCCTCTTTCTACAGTTCTCTTGCCTCTTTCTGCACCTCTGTTGCTTCTTTCTGCACTTCTCTTGCCTCTTTCTGTACCCCTCTTGGTTGTTTCTGCACTGCTCTTGTTTCTTTCTGCACCTGTCTTGCAAATTTCTGCACCCCTCTTGCCTCTTTCTGCACCTCTCTTGCCTCTGTCTGCAACCCTCTTGCTTCTTTCTGCACTTCTCCTGCATCTTTCTGCACCTCCGTTGCTTCTTTCTGCACTTCTCTTGCCTCTTTCTGTACCCCTCTTGCCTCTTTCTGCACCTCTGTTGCTTCTTTCTGCACTTCTACTGCTTCTTTCTGCACCTCTCTTGGTTCTTTCTGCACTTCTCCTGCATCTTTCTGCACCTCCGTTCCTTCTTTCTGCATTTCTCTTGCTTCTTTCTTTCAAATTTCTGCACCCCTCATGCCTCTGTGTGCACCTCTCTTGCCTCTATCTGCTCCTCTCTTGCCCCTTTCTGCACTCATCTTGCCTCTTTCTGCACCTCTTTTGCTTTTTTCTGCATTTCTCTTGCCTCTTTCTGCACCCCTCTTGCCCCTTTCTGCACCTCTGTTGCTTCTTTCTGCACTTTTCTTGCTTCTTTCTGCACTTCTCTTGATTCTGTCTGCTACTCTCTTGCACATTTCTGCACCCCTCTTGCCTCTTTCAGCACCTCTTTTGGTTCTTTCTGCATCTCTCTTGCCTCTGTCTGCATCCCTGTTGCCTCTTTCAGCACCTCTTTGCCTGTTTCGGCAACTCTCTTGCCTCTTTCTGCACTTTTCTTGCCTCTTTCTGCACCTCTGTTGCTTCCTTCTGCACTTCTCTTGCCTCTTTCTGCACCTCTCTTGCCTCTTTCTGCACCTCTGTTGCTTCTTTCTACACTTCCCTTGCTTCTTTCTACACCTCTCTTGCTTCTTTCTGCACCCTCTTGCCTCTTTCTGCACCCTTCTTCCCTCTTTGTGCACCTCTCTTGCCTCTTTCTGCACCTTTCTTGCCTCTTTCTGCACACCTCTTCCATCTTTCTGTACCTCTTTTGCATGTTTCTGCAGTTCTTTTGCCTCTTTCTGTACCCCCTTGGCTCCTTTTGCACCTCTGTTGTTTCTTTCTGCACTGCTCTTGCTTCTTTCTGCAACTTTCCTGCAAATGTCTGCACCCCTCTTGCCTCTTTAAGCACCTCTCTTGCCTGTTTCTACACCTCTCTTCCCTCTTTCTGCACCCCTCTTTCCTCTTTCTGCACCTCTGTTGCCTGTTTCTGTACCTCTCTTGCCTCTTTCTGCATTTCTCTTGCCTCTTTCTGCAGTTCTCTTGCCTCCTTCTGCACCTCTGTTGCTTCTTTCTGCACTTCTCTTGCCTCTTTCTGCACCCCTCTTGTCTGTTTCTGCACCTCACTTGCATCTTTCTGCACTCTTGCCTCTTTCTGCAGTTCTCTTGCCTCCTTCTGCACCTCTGTTGCTTCTTTCTGCACTTCTCTTGCCTCTTTCTGCACCCCTCTTGCCTCTTTCTGCACTCTTGCCTCTTTCTGCAGTTCTCTTGCCTCCTTCTGCACCTCTGTTGCTTCTTTCTGCACTTCTCTTGCCTCTTTCTGCACCCCTCTTGTCTGTTTCTGTACCTCACTTTCATCTTTTTGCAGCTCTCTTGCTTTTTTCTGCACCTCTTGTTTCTTTCTGAAACTTTCTTGTCTGTTTCATCACTTCTCTTGCTTCTTTCTGCACCTTTGTTGCTTCTTTCAGTACTTCTCTTGCCTCTTTCTGCACTTCTCCTGCCTGTTTCTGCACCTCTCTTGCCTCTTTCTGCACCTCTGTTGCTTATTTCTGCACCCCTCTTGCCTCTTTCTGCACCCCTCTTGCCTCTTTCTGCACCCCTCTTCCCTCTTTCTGCACCTCTCCTGCCTCTTTCTGCACCCATCTTCCTCTTTAAACACCTCTCTTGCCTGTTTCTACACCTCTCTTCCATCTTTCTGCACCTCTCTTGCCTGTTTCTGCACCCATGTTCCCTCTTTCTGCACATCTCTTGCCTGTGTCTGCAACTCTCTTGCCTCTTTCTACAGTTCTCTTGCTTCTTTTTGCACTTCTCTTGCCTCTTTCTGTACCCCTCTTTGTTGTTTCTACACTGCTCTTGTTTCTTTCTGCACCTGTCTTGCCTGTTTCTGCACCTCTCTTGCCTCTTTCTGTACTTCTCTTGCTTCTTTCTGCACCTGTCTTGCCTCTTTCTGCACCTCTCTTACCTCTTTCTGCAGTTCTCGTGCCTCCTTCTGCACCTCTGTTGCTTCTTTCTGCACTTCTCTTGCCTCTTTCTGCACCCCTCTTGTCTGTTTCTGTACCTCACTTGCATCTTTTTGCAGCTCTCTTGCTTTTTTCTGCACCTCTGTTGCTTATTTCTGCACCCCTCTTGCCTCTTTCTGCACCCCTCTTGCCTCTTTCTGCACCCCTCTTCCCTCTTTCTGCACCTCTCTTGCCTCTTTCTGCACCCATCTTCCCTCTTTAAGCACCTCTCTTGCCTGTTTCTACACCTCTCTTCCCTCTTTCTGCACCTCTCTTGCCTGTTTCTGCACCCCTGTTCCCTCTTTCTGTACATCTCTTGCCTGTTTCTGCAACTCTCTTGCCTCTTTCTACAGTTCTCTTGCCTCTTTCTGCACCTCTGTTGCTTCTTTCTGCACTTCTCTTGCCTCTTTCTGTACCCCTCTTGGTTGTTTCTGCACTGCTCTTGTTTCTTTCTGCACCTGTCTTGCAAATTTCTGCACCCCTCTTGCCTCTTTCTGCACCTCTATTGCCTCTGTCTGCAACCCTCTTGCTTCTTTCTGCACTTCTCCTGCATCTTTCTGCACCTCCGTTGCTTCTTTCTGCACTTCTCTTGCCTCTTTCTGTACCCCTCTTGCCTCTTTCTGCACCTCTGTTGCTTCTTTCTGCACTTCTACTGCTTCTTTCTGCACCTCTCTTGGTTCTTTCTGCACTTCTCCTGCATCTTTCTGCACCTCCGTTCCTTCTTTCTGCATTTCTCTTGCTTCTTTCTTTCAAATTTCTGCACCCCTCATGCCTCTGTGTGCACCTCTCTTGCCTCTATCTGCTCCTCTCTTGCCCCTTTATGCACTCATCTTGCCTCTTTCTGCACCTCTTTTGCTTTTTTCTGCATTTCTCTTGCCTCTTTCTGCACCCCTCTTGCCTCTTTCTGCACCTCTGTTGCTTCTTTCTGCACTTTTCTTGCTTCTTTCTGCACTTCTCTTGATTCTGTCTGCTACTCTCTTGCACATTTCTGCACCCCTCTTGCCTCTTTCAGCACCTCTTTTGGTTCTTTCTGCATCTCTCTTGCCTCTGTCTGCATCCCTGTTGCCTCTTTCAGCACCTCTTTTGCCTGTTTCGGCAACTCTCTTGCCTCTTTCTGCACTTTTCTTGCCTCTTTCTGCACCTCTGTTGCTTCCTTCTGCACTTCTCTTGCCTCTTTCTGCACCTCTCTTGCCTCTTTCTGCACCTCTGTTGCTTCTTTCTACACTTCCCTTGCTTCTTTCTACACCTCTCTTGCTTCTTTCTGCACCCTCTTGCCTCTTTCTGCACCCTTCTTCCCTCTTTGTGCACCTCTCTTGCCTCTTTCTGCACCTTTCGTGCCTCTTTCTGCACACTTCTTCCATCTTTCTGTACCTCTTTTGCATGTTTCTGTAGTTCTTTTGCCTCTTTCTGTACCCCCCTTGGCTCCTTTTGCACCTCTGTTGTTTCTTTCTGCACTGCTCTTGCTTCTTTCTGCAACTCTCCTGCAAATGTCTGCACCCCTCTTGCCTCTTTAAGCACCTCTCTTGCCTGTTTCTACACCTCTCTTCCCTCTTTCTGCACCTCTCTTGCCTGTTTCTGCACCCCTGTTCCCTCTTTCTGCACATCTCTTGCCTGTTTCTGCAACTCTCTTGCCTCTTTCTACAGTTCTCTTGCCTCTTTCTGCACCTCTGTTGCTTCTTTCTGCACCCCTCTTTCCTCTTTCTGAACCTCTGTTGCCTGTTTCTGTACCTCTCTTGCCTCTTTCTGCATTTCTCTTGCCTCTTTCTGCAGTTCTCTTGCCTCCTTCTGCACCTCTGTTGCTTCTTTCTACACTTCTCTTGCCTCTTTCTGCACCCCTCTTGTCTGTTTCTGCACCTCACTTGCATCTTTTTGCACCTGTCTTGCCTTTTTCTGCACCTCTCTTGCCTCTTTGTGTAATTCTCTTGCCTCTTTCTGCACCTTGCTTGCTTCTTTCTGCACTTCTCTTGCTTCTTCCTGCACCTCTCTTGCTTCTTTCTGCACCCCTCTTCCCTCTTTCTGCACCTCTGTTGCCTGCTTCTGCACCTCTCTTGCCTCTTTGTGTAATTCTCTTGCCACTTTCTGCACCTTGTTTGCTTCTTTCTGCACTTCTCTTCCTTCTTCCTGCACCTCTCTTGCTTCTTTCTGTACCCCTCTTCCCTCTTTCTGCACCTCTGTTGCCTGTTTCTGCACCTCTCTTGCCTTTTTCTGTACTTCTCTTGCCTCTTTCTGCACCCCTCTTGCCTCTTTCTGCACTCTTGCCTCTTACTGCAGTTCTCTTGCCTCCTTCTGCACCTCTGTTGCTTCTTTCTGCACTTCTCTTGCCTCTTTCTGCACCCCTCTTGTCTGTTTCTGTGCCTCACTTTCATCTTTTTGCAGCTCTCTTACTTTTTTCTGCACCTCTTGTTTCTTTCTGAAACTCTCTTGTCTGTTTCATCACTTCTCTTGCTTCTTTCTGCACCTTTGTTGCTTCTTTCAGTACTTCTCGTGCCTCTTTCTGCACTTCTCCTGCCTGTTTCTGCACCTCTCTTGCCTCTTTCTGCACCGCTGTTGCTTATTTCTGCACCCCTCTTGCCTCTTTCTGCACCTCTGTTGCTTATTTCTGCACCCCTCTTGCCTCTTTCTGCACCACTCTTGCCTCTTTCTGCACCCCTCTTCCCTCTTTCTGCACCTCTCCTGCCTCTTTCTGCACCCATCTTCCCTCTTTAAACACCTCTCTTGCCTGTTTCTACACCTCGCTTCCATCTTTCTGCACCTCTCTTGCCTGTTTCTGCACCCCTGTTCCCTCTTTCTGCACATCTCTTGCCTGTTTCTGCAACTCTCTTGCCTCTTTCTACAGTTCTCTTGCCTCTTTCTGCACCTCTGTTGCTTCTTTCTGCACTTCTCTTGCCTCTTTCTGTACCCCTCTTGGTTGTTTCTACACTGCTCTTGTTTCTTTCTTGTGAGAAGTTGGCCTGGTATATGCTGTTCACTAATTAAAGTGGACACCTTGCACCAGGGCAAATCGACTCTTATGGTAGATAGGTTTAAGACAACCTTTTAAAGAAAGCTATCCTAGTGGTAGCTGTGGAGAGCAGCCTTCAGGCTAAGTCTCGGAGGAATGTAAAGCAGCTTGTTTTACCATATAATCTCTTGAATCACCAAATGAAAAGACACCACACAGGTATATATATCAAATATATATGTATTTATTTCTAAATAACTCTCTACTAATCTCTTTATGAGATTAGAAGACAAACATATGCACAAATCAACGTTTCACAATAAGTTAAGCACAAAATATGGCTGGGGCCCTAGGGCGTACCAGACCATATACTAAGTAAGAGACTTAGGGACAACGACTTGCAGGGAGACAAGGCCTAGGGCCTTCAGAAGTGCAGGGGCCTCACGAAACCACCCAAGGCAGGTAAGTAAAGGACCCACGGGGACGCGTGCAGTGTGAATACACAGGCGCGGATCGCCGTTAACTTCAATGGGGCAAGTCGCGGTTGGAAATAAAGAGTTTTAGGATACTTCGGGAGAACCTACAAGCAAGTCACTTACAGGGTAAGTAGTTCTAGGGCCCACACCCACAGGAGCACCGTAGTGCTGGAGTTACCTCACCCAGGGAAGCCGGGTGCACAGGTGTCCTTTGGTGTCGGGTCGCGGCGTCGTTTTCAATGGCGAACAAAGAAGACTTGCTGCTTGCGGGAGCTGAAGAAGTGTCCGGTGGAATCCAAGCCTGGATTCTGAAGAAGGATGACCTGAAAGCAGAGGGGACAGTGTTCAAAGTCACTTGGCAGTGACCCGGGGCAAGGAAGATGGATGCCCACCGTCGTCGGTCGTTTCAGGTCGGTTGCAGGTGCCTTGACTCTTCAGCCACGTGGTCCAGGAGGTGTAGCCGACGACCAGGAGCTGGATTTGGTGTGTCCCTCGACGTCTGCAGCTGACTGCGGTATCGGCAACTCGATTGGAGCCAACAAGCCTTGGCAGCAGCAAGTCTCGGGAGATGAAGAAAAGTCGATGGCGCAGACCAGCAAGGTCTGGGGAACTCACCCAGCGAGGGTAAGTCAGGGCAGGCCTGGAGCAACCAGGGGAGCCCTTTGGTTTCTTTAGGAAGTCTTCTGGGGACCCACAAGCCAGCGGGCAAGGGATCGCAAAGACACCTCGGGTGGAATCACTCAACAGGAGCCCACGGTCACTCGGGACGGTGTAGGCCTCTGATCTTCGGAGGGATTCCTGCTGGAGGTCGGGACCACACGTGGTCCAAAGCACAGGTTCGTAGAACGTTGTGAAGGGGTTGCACTCGACAATAGTGCACGGTACCCAGGGGTCGCGGTTCCTCGTCACTCGTGGGGTCCACTTGCCTCAGCTTCGCTGGGGACTCACGATGGCCTGGGAGAGGTCAGGAAATCCACTTCTTGGGCTGCAGGGACTTCGGACTCCGGCGGGAGCGGCGTAGTTTGCGACCGTCGTTGTCGTTTTTGGTGCCTGCCAAGCAGGGGAGTCACTCCTTGACTCCAAGGGAGATTCTTCTGTCTTCCAAAGGTAGTGGAACGTCGAAGGACCAGGATTCTTCTGTAGAGCGTCGTCCAGGGGTTATCTGCTTTGCAATGGCAAGGTTCCCCCTCTTATACTAAAAGAGGGGATGGACTAGCTCTATGACCCCACCTATGGGAGGGTCAAGGGAGGGGTGGCTACACCCACTTCCCTTTGTCCAGTTTCGTGCCAGAGCAGGGGCAGGTAGCCCCTGAGCTGGTTTGAACTGGCATATGCACAGAGGAGCCTTCTGCTCCCCAGTGCAGGACTTCAAAGCACTCTAAGAGTGCACCCACCCAGCCCCAATACACTAAACCCTGTCTGGGAGGTGGTTACACCTCCCTGTGACAGGATGCCTATTGTTGGGCTTCCTCCACTGCGAGTTTCGGTCATCAGCAGGAGGGCAGCCCAGTGTCTGTGACTGGTGGCATCCATTTTGTGATGCCAGGGCTCTTTAGGATTCTACCGCGTTTCCACAGCAGGTACATGTCTTATCCCTCTAGAAGGGTGGAATGCTACCCCGCCGCCAAGATTGGCGGGGGGTAGTATTCCAAGATGTTTGACACCAAACACGACATGTTTTGATGCAGCCATTCCAAAGTTAGCATTTACCGCGAGGATATAATGCACTTAAATAGTATATGGTTTAACCGCATCCCCAAACAGCACCAGAGAATAGACTCTGAGAGCTGCAGAGGGCCCTGCTCAGGCAGAGGCACCCCCTCACATAGAAGCCAAGCACCCTGCCCTCAGGATTGATAGGGCCTGCCTTAGGGGTGACTGATAGGTTTATATGTGTGTGCAGGAGAGATATAGGAACCCTATATCTCAGTGAGGGTGCTAGCACCACCTCACCCAGGCTGCAGTAGCAGGCCTGTGGTGTCAGATTTAGACTGCTTCCCAGGGGTGGCATAATATATGCTGCAGCCCCTGGTAGGCCTGTGAAGTACCTATGCCCTTGGCACCTAAGGTACCATATACTAGGGACTCATAAGGCACCACAGTATCCAATCACTAGTGCACCTAGAGTGCACTCCATGTCGTTTAGAGAGAGCAGATAGACTGGGGCCCTGAATAGCAGGGTCCCAGTCCAACTAAGTCATAAACCAGCAAAACACCAGGAAAAAAGTGGGGGCAACCATATAGTCAGATTCCACCTTCCTACATAACCCCCCCCCAAACGAAAGGAGATAAGGCTAACCATGGCCAGTTGAGCCTTTATTGACTAAGTGGCCATATAAGGAAGCACCTGCACTAGCATGGTTGCCCCCTGTCTTATGGTCCACTAAGCAATCCCTCACCCTAAGGGTATGAGAGGGTCTCCACCATGGGGAATCACTACCTGTGGTGTGCTTTGGTAAAGTACCAGGCTGGTGAGGTGTCTGAGTAGGGAAGTGTGGCCCTAGGAATGTTGGCCTCAGCTTTCTCAGCTCACTGGTCACCATGTATGCCTGTCTTTCCATGACTGAGTGGTACTCTGCTCTAAGGGTCAACCTTTAACTGCCTACAGCCGGGGGTTGGGTCCCTTTGGGTGGAACACTGGAGGGACATGGCATGTTTGGAACCTTTGGTCCCAGGTTTGCCCTTGCCTAACAGAGTCCTTCTGGGGAGGTCCCTACATAAAGGTATGGGGGATCCCTCAGTGGGTTGAGGAATTTCTACCTGGCTAGGGCTACTAGCCTGGGTGCCCCTAATCTGCTGATGGGGGGTTCCTCTGGACAGGGGGCCCTGGGGGTCCACTGACCTCCCTGACCTCTGCAGCCCTGGGCTGACTGAGGCAGGGTAGAGAGGGGCAGGTTACCTGCTCCAGACTGGGTACCACCTTGTAAGGGTCCTCTGCCATCAGGGGGTGGCCAGGCCAGGCCTGACTACCTCTGTGGCAGTTCCTTCACTAGGGGTAGGGTCAGTTCCCTGAGGAGGCTGACCCTTACCTACTGTCTGGAGGGAAGAAGACTTTTCTTCAACCCTTGTGCTCTCTTCTGGGGAGAGTGGGCCATTCTTCCAGGCTCCATCTCTCCAAAATCTTGGGCTGGGGCTGTGGCCATCACAGCCCCACTAACCTTTACAGGGACACCCAACATCTTCAGATGGGTTTGGTGTTCAATTTCAGCCCAGGCTGAAATTTCCAGATCATTGCCCATCAGGCAATCTACAGGTAAGGTTGGGGACACTGCCACTCTTTTGGGCCTGTGACCCCTCCCAGCTGAGATTGACTATAGCCATGGGGTGATCTGTTCTGACACCATCAATGTTGGTCACCTGGTATTTAAACTCAGGTAAAAGCTGGTGAGGGGGACTAGTTTCCCTGCCACCATGGTGACACTAGCCCCTGTGTCCCTAAATGCCACAGCTTTCTGACCATTAATTATTGGCTCCAGTCTGTACCTGCCCAATGCTGTGGGACCCACGGTAAAGGTGGCAAATCCTATACCACCATCAGAATCTGAGGAGTCTGTTGAGGGGGTCCTGTCTGAACTAGGGCCCACCTCTGTTCCTCTTGCAAAAGCACCTAACTTTTTGGGTGCACTACTCCCAACTGGAGGATTACTACTGGTAGTACCAGGAGGGTGGTAGTAGTTGTTGGAGGAACATTTTCTTTGTTGCCAATCCTGGGACAACTGGGATCAGATTTCCAGTGCCCAGGCTTTTTACAGACATGGCAATAGGGTTTCTTTTCAGGAGAGGAAGGAGTTTGGGACCCACCCCCAGAAGAGGACTTTTGGGGCCCTGTAGTGGACTTATCCTTAGATTTATCCCCACCTTTCTCTTGGGACTTGGTAGAATCTTTCTTGTGGTCACCACCCTGATTCTTAGGCCTTACTCTGGTTCTGACCCATTTGTCTGCCTTCTTTCCCAATTCTTGGGGAGAGGTCAGATCAGAGTCCACCAGGTACTGGTGTAAAAGCTGGTTTTGACAATTATTAAGGATCTGTTCTCTCATCATTAGATTATAAAATCCTTTGAAATCAGTAACCCTACTGCCAACCAGCCAACCCTCCAGAGCCTTGGATGCACAATCTACAAAGTCAGTCCAGTCCTGAGTCTGTGCCTTCTGGGTATCTCTGAACTTCAACCTGTACTGCTCAGTGGTTAAGCCAAACCCATCTATCAGTGCACTCTTCAGGACTTCATAATTATCAGCATCCTCTTCTCTAACAGTGAGGAGCTTGTCTCTACCTTTATCTGAAAAGGAGAGCCACAAGATTGCTGCCCACTGCTTTTGGGGGACCTGCTGTACTCTACAGGCCCTCTCCATAGCAGTTATCCACTTGTGGATATCATCCCCACTCTGGTAGGGAGGAACAACCTTGCTCAGGTTCCTATGGTCAGGAATATATTCTCTGCCTCTAGGGACACTGTTGCTGCCACCAGGGGTTCTAACCCCTCTTTCTAGAAGCTCTCTGGATCTCCAGGGCTTCCTATCCAGTGCCAACTGCTTGGTTCTGAGGGCCACTCTGGCTTCCTCATACTGGAGCAGTTTGCACCTTCTCTCAGAGGAGGTCTCTCTTAAGGAAAAGTATGAGCTCCTCTGCTGGACAAATTCTCTGCCAGAGTGATAAGAGTGGTCAGATTCCCTGGAAGGGGATCTGTGCCTCTCATCCACTCTGTCAGTTCTCTTAGGAGAATTCCTCTGTCCTTTTCAGGCCCCTTGGAGCCTGGCCCTTCAATCACAGAGTCTTGGTCATTCTGATTTTCATCATCTGACCCAGATACTATGACTGACCCACCCACTGATTCAAACCCTTTAGCTCCTAGAGCCAATCTAAGGTCATCTGCTGTCAGCAGATCTATCAGGTGGAGTGTTGAGGGACTCTGTCCTAGTCTCAGGTGTCTGTCAACACACATGGCTCTCAAGTCAGAGAAAGCCATGTCCTTATACTGAGGCTGAGTGGATCCACTGGGTCCACCCTTTAAGGACATTCTAGTGTTGTGCAGTGTTGTACTACCTACACTAGTTTGTGGCCTACTGATCCTAGCTTGAGCTGTGGAAAGGGTGTGCTATCCCTTGGCACACAGCTCTAAGTTCAGTAGAACTTATTGATACTAAGCTTGACTTTATATGTACCTTGAGTACCTATAATGGTTTTCAGTTAGTAATTCAAATAGAGATTTTCTGGTAAAACAATGGCAAGCTGGAATCCCACACGCTGCCCACCAATGTGAGAAGTTGGCCTGGTATATGCTGTTCACTAATTAAAGTGGACACCTTGCACCAGGGCAAATCGACTCTTATGGTAGATAGGTTTAAGACAACCTTTTAAAGAAAGCTATCCTAGTGGTAGCTGTGGAGAGCAGCCTTCAGGCTAAGTCTCGGAGGAATGTAAAGCAGCTTGTTTTACCATATAATCTCTTGAATCACCAAATGAAAAGACACCACACAGGTATATATATCAAATATATATGTATTTATTTCTAAATAACTCTCTACTAATCTCTTTATGAGATTAGAAGACAAACATATGCACAAATCAACGTTTCACAATAAGTTAAGCACAAAATATGGCTGGGGCCCTAGGGCGTACCAGACCATATACTAAGTAAGAGACTTAGGGACAACGACTTGCAGGGAGACAAGGCCTAGGGCCTTCAGAAGTGCAGGGGCCTCACAAAACCACCCAAGGCAGGTAAGTAAAGGACCCACGGGGGACGCGTGCAGTGTGAATACACAGGCGCGGATCGCCGTTAACTTCAATGGAGCAAGTCGCGGTTGGAAATAAAGAGTTTTAGGATACTTCGGGAGAACCTACAAGCAAGTCACTTACAGGGTAAGTAGTTCTAGGGCCCACACCCACAGGAGCACCGTAGTGCTGGAGTTACCTCACCCAGGGAAGCCGGGTGCACAGGTGTCCTTTGGTGTCGGGTCGCTGCGTCGTTTTCAATGGCGAACAAAGAAGACTTGCTGCTTGCGGGAGCTGAAGAAGTGTCCGGTGGAATCCAAGCCTGGATTCTGAAGAAGGATGACCTGAAAGCAGAGGGGACAGTGTTCAAAGTCACTTGGCAGTGACCCGGGGCAAGGAAGATGGATGCCCACCGTCGTCGGTCGTTTCAGGTCGGTTGCAGGTGCCTTGACTCTTCAGCCACGTGGTCCAGGAGGCGTCGACGACGACCAGGAGCTGGATTCGGTGTGTCCCTCGACGTCTGCAGCTGACTGCGGTGTCGGCAACTCGATTGGAGCCAACAAGCCTTGGCAGCAGCAAGTCTCGGGAGATGAAGAAAAGTCGATGGCGCAGACCAGCAAGGTCTGGGGAACTCACCCAGCGAGGGTAAGTCAGGGCAGGCCTGGAGCAACCAGGGAGCCCTTTGGTTTCTTTAAGAAGTCTTCTGGGGACCCACAAGCCAGCGGGCAAGGGATCGCAAAGACACCTCGGGCGGAATCACTCAACAGGAGCCCACGGTCACTCGGGACGGTGTAGGCCTCTGATCTTCGGAAGGATTCCTGCTGGAGGTCGGGACCACACGTGGTCCAAAGCACAGGTTCGTAGAACGTTGTAAAGGGGTTGCACTCGACAATAGTGCACGGTACCCAGGGGTCGCGGTTCCTCGTCACTCGTGGGGTCCACTTGCCTCAGCTTCGCTGGGGACTCACGATGGCCTGGGAGAGGTCAGGAAATCCACTTCTTGGGCTGCAGGGACTTCGGACTCCGGCGGGAGCGGCATAGTTTGCGACCGTCGTTGTCGTTTTTGGTGCCTGCCAAGCAGGGGAGTCACTCCTTGACTCCAAGGGAGATTCTTCTGTCTTCCAAAGGTAGTGGAACGTCGAAGGACCAGGATTCTTCTGTAGAGCGTCGTCCAGGGGTTATCTGCTTTGCAATGGCAAGGTTCCCCTCTTATACTAAAAAGAGGGGATGGACTAGCTCTATGACCCCACCTATGGGAGGGTCAAGGGAGGGGTGGCTACACCCACTTCCCTTTGTCCAGTTTCGTGCCAGAGCAGGGGCAGGTAGCCCCTGAGCTGGTTTGAACTGGCATATGCACAGAGGAGCCTTCTGCTCCCCCAGTGCAGGACTTCAAAGCACTCTAAGAGTGCACCCACCCAGCCCCAATACACTAAACCCTGTCTGGGAGGTGGTTACACCTCCCTGTGACAGGATGCCTATTGTTGGGCTTCCTCCACTGCGAGTTTCGGTCATCAGCAGGAGGGCAGCCCAGTGTCTGTGACTGGTGGCATCCATTTTGTGATGCCAGGGCTCTTTAGGATTCTACCGCGTTTCCACAGCAGGTACATGTCTTATCCCTCTAGAAGGGTGGAATGCTACCCCCGCCGCCAAGATTGGCGGGGGGTAGTATTCCAAGATGTTTGACACCAAACACGACATGTTTTGATGCAGCCATTCCAAAGTTAGCATTTACCGCGAGGATATAATGCACTTAAATAGTATATGGTTTAACCGCATCCACAAACAGCACCAGAGAATAGACTCTGAGAGCTGCAGAGGGCCCTGCTCAGGCAGAGGCACCCCCTCACATAGAAGCCAAGCACCCTGCCCTCAGGATTGATAGGGCCTGCCTTAGGGGTGACTGATAGGTTTATATGTGTGTGCAGGAGAGATATAGGAACCCTATATCTCAGTGAGGGGTGCTAGCACCACCTCACCCAGGCTGCAGTAGCAGGCCTGTGGTGTCAGATTTAGACTGCTTCCCAGGGGTGGCATAATACATGCTGCAGCCCCTGGTAGGCCTGTGAAGTACCTATGCCCTTGGCACCTAAGGTACCATATACTAGGGACTCATAAGGCACCACAGTATCCAATCACTAGTGCACCTAGAGTGCACTCCATGTCGTTTAGAGAGAGCAGATAGACTGGGGCCCTGAATAGCAGGGTCCCAGTCCAACTAAGTCATAAACCAGCAAAACACCAGGAAAAAGTGGGGGCAACCATATAGTCAGATT